>JAUTDX010005569.1:0-33449 GCA_030844895.1 Ambrosia x helenae | reverse complement strand
CCAAAACGCTCCATCCCATCCCCCCAAAAAGATACTCAGTCTTCCACTATATCCAAAGACTAAACCCTAAAGCTAAACCCATTAAAAAACTTAACTATAATAGTGAAATACACATGTGCATGTAGTACATTTTAAGTTTATTCACACACTAAACCCCAAAAAACCTAAACCTCCTCCCATCATACCTAAAAACTAAACCTATGAAAAAAAACCTAACTATAATAGTGAAATGCACTTCGCGTATATTTAATGATCTTTGAATAAGTTTTTTTCCACCTTATATATCATATCACGTCCATTTAATGATCATCTCATTATGGTAATTGATAATTTATTCAAAAGTGTGCTCTAATAGTGAAATGCTCATGTGCATACGGTATATGTATGTATATACATAACAGCAAAATGCACATGTGCATCAGACATGACGTAAATATGACGTAATAAAAGCCATTTTTTTGTTTTTATTTATTTTTTTTGTATTTTTTATTTTATTTTTCAGAAAGATAACACTAAAAAAAACATTTTGGTGTTTCTACTTTTTTTATTTTTTTAGGGTATATAATTTTTTTATTATTATTTTTTACTTTTTGGTGGAGGGGTTTTTGTGTTCACACTTGGTTCTTTGGTTCTCTCCCTAAATGGTGGTTCTCAAATGATCCAAATCCTTATATATATATATAGGGGAAAGTTAATTTGAGAACACTTATATTTCGTGCGAACCGCGAGAACGCCATCTAAAACCATTCAAATCAAAAATTTCTTTTTACACTTATCTTTATTACTAAAATACAATCTCAAAAACACAATTTACGCATAAAATTTTAAACGTATACGGAAATAAATTGTTTTTTACACATGTGTAAATTGACAGTTTGTACATGTGTAAACTGTTTCATTTACACATGTGTAAAAAGTTAATTTGAAAGTGTTTTGCAAGAAAAGATGAATTATTTGGAAAGAAAATTCATTTTTTAATGTTGTATTTTGATTATAATTAGGTTTGTATTGAAAAAAAAATATTTTGATTGGTTTCTCATTTGTTCTCACGGTTTCTCGCGATATTTAGAGTTCTCAAGATAACCCTCCCCTATATATATATATATATAAAGAAAACTCTTCTTATCTTGAAAACCCTAGAAACCCATCTTGTGGTCTAGGATTAGCCACATCACCCAAAGAAAAAACCATTTTATATTACATTGAAGGGTATTATAGTAAAATTTTCCCATGTCACCTAATCTCCTTTTTCTTCCCTAGTATAAAAGTACAATCATGATACACACTCTCCCATAAATATACTTTCTTCTCTCTCATCCCCCCATTTTCATAAAGATTTCAAAAATTCATCTATCTATCTATCTATCTATCTCTCTCTCTCTCTCTCTCTCTCTCTAAGCATCACCGGTACACTACCACCTCCTTCTCCCACCACCACCACCACTAGATTTTCGAATTAACAAGTGTTAACACATTTTTTTAAGTCAGTATATTAGATGATGGTTGTTAACACATGCTAACATCTCACCTATTTTGTTTTGCTGTTGGTATAATTTTGTTTTTTTTTTTCACCCCAACAAACAACAAACATATGCTTTAGTAAATCCATTATTCGTGTAAGTCCTACATTTTACCAAAATTAGGGGGTGTTGATACGGTTTTACTTATGTTTATTATAATTTCTTCTATGGTGTGTTTATTACTTTGCAGTTAATACACGATATAATTGGATTTTTGTATTAACACGTGTTAACTTTTTCTGCATGTGGTCGTTTTTGTTTTTCTAAGGGTGGGGGGATACATGTTCTAATTGGAGCCTGACTAACATGTGTTACACTAGTTTTCTGTTTGTATCATAGATGATGATTTGGTAACACATGATACCACTAGTTTTTTTGAATTGGCATGCATTAACTCAGTTTTTTTATGTTAGTATGTTAAATGATGGCTGGGTAACACAGTTTAACATCTCAGCAATTTGTTTTGCAGATGGTAACGGAAGACCCCCCACCGCATCACTTGATTGATACTCCCAACGGAACCAGGCTATGTCGCACTTTCAAGAAGCATTCATTGGTCACAAGGCACCTATACTATGTCGCACTTGTAAAAAGTATGTCATTGGTCACGATTCACGTAACTGCGAGAAGGTTTCACAACAGCAACTTCAAGAGAACATCCAGACCGGAGGTTCAACACAGTAGTGTCACAACAGCCTTGCAAGTGCAGCAGCCTGAGCTATTGTTTTGGTTTTTTTGGGGCCGTGTTATGTACACGTAACAGTTTATGTTAGTGTTCATACTTTGTTATGTACATAACACCGCTTAACTATGTTTTGGCGGTTATTTAGTGCATATGATCTTTAAAAACTTTGGTATGTATAACTTAAAACTATGTGACCCTCACGGTGTCCCATTTTGAATGCGTATACTAAATGTTATTATGTAAGTTGTTGATTTTAGTGTGCACAACCACTTGAATTTACATGCTATGGGCATAATCTGGATAAGTTATTAACACGTGTTACTTATGTGAAGCACTAACACATGTTAGCTGACCCTTTTTGTGTGTCTCAACCACCGCCGGGATGGTGTGCATAAACAACATTTCATCTACTAGGCGGGTGGGTTTGTACAATGACCAAAACAATTGGTACAACACATGTTAGGGCACGGACACAACTGACAAATAGTTGTTATGCACTCTACTAGACGGATCCGCGGGATAGGCTTAACACATGTTAATTTTCTATTCGTTAGTTTTTTTTCATAAACATTTGTAGGAACGGATAACACACACCCACTATGCTTGGGAGCATAATATTGGAATATGGTTTTAACACATGTTACTTTTGCGACCACTAACACATGTTAGCTTTACCCTTTTTGTGTGTCTCAACTTAAAGAATATTTAACCTACTAGGCAGGCGGGTCTGTACAATGACTAAACACATGGTATAACACGTGTTAGGTTACGGACCCAACTGACAAACAGTTAAGCACTCTTTCTAGCCAGAACCGTAGGATGGGCTAAACACATGTTAATTTTCTATCCGTTAGTTTTTTTTCGTAAACATTTGTAGGAACGAATAACACACACCCACTATGCAGGGAGCATAATCTGGGAATATGGTATAACACGTGTTACTTATGTGAACCACTAACACATTTAGCTTTTACTCTTTTTGTGTGTCTCAACTTAAAGAATATTTAACCTACTAGGCGAGCGTGTCTGTACGATGACTAAACACATGGTATAACACGTGTTAGGTTACGGACCCAACTCGCAAACAGTTATGCAGTCTTTCTAGTCGGATCTGTAGGATGGGGTTAAACACATGTTGATTATTTATCCCCTTTTTATCTTTTTATATGTTTGTAGCTTTTGAATTTTTAGGGTAAGTTTTAAAATTAAACCATGTTTTACGGATAACACATGTTACTCAAATACCACATGCTTTCTACGCATGATCAGAAACAAACACATAAGTAATAATACATGACAAACACTTAAACTGATGTTAATAATACACGACAAATAGTAAAACATTGCATACTTGCTACTAACTACCATCAAATGTGGCCAACATGCCACCAAAAGAATACAAGTTTACCAGTTGACAACATAAGACGTGTTAATATTGGTTACAAATATAATCCATTATAAATAGGTTGCACCCTTATATCCAAAAACATAAAAACCATAGCGCATGTACCTCTATCCTTGTTTGAGGTACACCCCACAGTCGCTAATGTTGTTACGTGTTGTAAGACCCTAACCCGAAAACACGCGAATAGTCGCTTAAACTTACGAGTTTCGGCCTTAATCGAAAATCACGACCAATTAAAACTTTAATCTTTATAACTACATTCCATTTTAAAGATTTTTATTTGATAGATACCTTCAATTTTGCATTTTTTTTTTTCTTTTTGATATTACAGACCTATACTACGATTTGTGTTTTAAACGACAATTTATTGCGGAAGCGTAATAGTGATCGGGTGTGTTCGGCTCTCCTCTTGACTTGATCCGCGCTCCGGAGCTCCTATCGAACGTGTACCTGGCACCATTACACAGGTAATGGTTAGTGGGGTTTCCAATACTACATTTACTATATTAGAAATGTCGTTGCGCGTCGAAACGGAACGAACTAGGCCAAACGGCCGCATATCAAGAAAATAAACTGCTGCACTTTTGCGCAGCAGCTGTTCGGGATGCATTTACCCTTCATAAAACACGTAATCTAACTTCGGCTTTCAAATAAGAAATGTTCTTCGTTCAAATACCTTTCCAAGCATATAAAGAACATCCCCTAACGATTTTTCTATGATTTTATACGAATTTTTTAAAAATCAGCTTGTCTGTCGCGACCCGCCCGGGTAAGAATGTGACCCGCCCGGGTCGACCTGTTGATTTAAAAACTCTGAATTTTGACCGCCCGGGTCAGAATATGACCCGCCCGGGTCGACCTGTTGATTTAAAACTCCGAACTATGACCCGCCCGGGTCAGAACGTGACCCGCCCGGTTGACCTGAGACTTATCATTTTCAAATTTTGACCCGCCCGGGTCAGAACGTGACCCGCCCGGGTTGACCTGAGACTTATCATTTTCAAATTTTGACCCGCTCGGGTCAGAACGTGACCCGCCCGGGTTGACCTGTTGCAATTTTTTTTATTAAGGCATGAATATTTATGCCTTCACAAGCCCAACCCTTCACTATGGGCGTTTTTGGACATCCGGGACATAGCCAAGATTATTTTAGACCTGCATAGATAAGTTCTATCAAGATATACATATCACTTCTCAGTTTTGACCTATTAGAAACCACTTAGTTCGGTTTTAACCGTTTGACCCGTTAAGGCCTTAGGTTTTACACAACCTTATTTAACCGTTCAAAAAGCATAACAATCATATTGTTAACCCATTGAACACTTGTTAAACTAATCAACACTATCCGATTCACTTATTATGACTCGGTTTATGGATTTAGCCTTTACTAAATCTTTAGAATTCCCAAAATACCCTTAGAGGTCTATACTTCGTTTTAGTCACCCGTGGGCGACAACACTTGGTCATCACCATCATTTTGGACTCGTTAACATGTTTGGAAACTCCTAAGCCCTTAAGAACTTAGTATATTACCAATTTCATAAATTCTCTATTATTAAATCACTTCTAAGCGCATTAGCCATTTTTTATGAACAAGACTCGCCGATTTGACACCCACACTTCATGTGGGTGTCTTCATCCACATGTCTACTCGCATATGGCCATATCTTATACTACAGACTTACCCGGTAGTGTTGACCCATTTTCATACCTCTCGAAACTTCCTCAAGGATCCTTGGCATCATACGCCATTTCATTCCGATTTACCAATCTGTGCAAACACTCATTACCCTATTAGCATTCCGGGATCCAAAGGGTGTCACACCACCAATTGGCCCATCTAGCCCTTTTAACTACAAATGCTTAGCATAGAAGCATTAAGTACCGAGTTCAATTGATGCTCACAACATCATTTGACCCGTTTAACTATTTATTCACAAAATCCTCCATTCTTTGGTCACATTCATGCATTTTAATGAACATAACATTTTTTTAACTCATTTGTCCCTTTTACAAGGGTGTGCCATTATCTAGTTAGGCGTCCCAGACGGACTTAACCATTTTTCATAATTTAGGCGATTCTAGCCCTTTTACAAGCTAGTATCCCACATTCCATAATCCGTTTTAGTGATTAAACCCACATGCTTTACAAACAATATAAATTCCATGATTTTCAAATGTTTACAACATCATTTAGTTTCTAAGAGACTTATTTAGGATAAGTCACTTACCTTGGCCCAATTTATGCATTCCATGATCTATTGCTTTGTTGGTTTCCTCCCATCCAAGCTCCCACCTAGCTTGACAAGATCAACCTTCACAATACTCACAAGATCGGTCATGTTAGCCATTTCATCAAACGACTACCATACCTCGCGAGTTTATAAATGTTAACACATTCACAACTTCCATTTGGGTTAGTTGACTTTTAAAAATCAAACTACCCATTATGTGTTTATATGCACTAACATAGGCATTAGTTAACATCATTTTATGTGATTACTTATTGCCACATAGATTAATCATCTCATGTGTAATTCTCATACTAACATCATTCATTCACATCATTTACACATAACAACTTAGCTTATGATGTTTCTTCATATAATTTCATTCATAAGCCTTAACTAGGCATTTCATCAAACACTTGGTGTGCATGGTCTTTTAACCACCAATTTTCTTCGTTAACATGTTGTGTAGAATCCTCCATATCATCATATCTATTCTCAACATTCATTATAGCATTTAGCATATTACATAATCATTCAATCATGCAATTTCATCATCAAATCACTATTTTTACATGGGTTTTACTAGAAGGCCACAAACCCACATTTTACACATGATCATCTTTCACATATTATAACAATCATCTATATGTATTGCTATTTTTGAGCAATTAAGCATGTTTGAGGTTCCCTATAGCTAGAGGAACCTCTAATAATCAATAATCCCATGTTTTTAACAAAACCCATGATTTTCACCATGATCAAGAACAAACTTAACATCATAATCAACCAAACTAAAGGTACCTTGGTGTATATAAGACCTTAGATGACCCATAATTGGCTTCATGCACATCTTGGCTTCTAATTTCTCTTGATTTAGAACTAGAGGTGAAGAAGCAAGGGTTTGGTCTTGAGTTTGTGTCTGATGATCGACATACACAAAATGTGTATGTTGACATCTCATTTCCTCATCTATAACCCATTGTTTTGTCCCTTGTCCAATTCTAGTCCCTCTAGTTCATCTAAATGTTATCTTCATATACTAATAAAACTAACTAATCAAGTTAGTTTTATAATGTTATGTGCTCAATTGAAATAACATTAACATCAATTAGGTTGTTTCCATACTAGAGGATAACCCTTATTCTTATTGTTAAAGCCTCGTTTTACTATTTTATTAATCACGCCTAATGGCGTAATTAGGCGATACGGAGTTTTGGGGCGTTACACGTGTTGCCCAATCAATCCTCTCCATTTGTATCCTTGAGCCATTGATTATTTCAGCCTTCGGGTGCTTGACTTCACGTAGATACTTCATTAGCATATCCTTCTGGTAAATAAACTAACACATGATAACCAGCAACTAACACTTGTTAATCAGAAAATAGCAACATGTGTTAAATAAAAATGCACTTTATTAACCAACTTATAATCTTGTATGGGGTGTCTTTCTCAAAGTACTTGTTGTCCGCAATCGAAACCCTCATACCCGGGTAACATGTATTACAACATTAACATATGTTAAAGACACATAGTAAGGCTACAGAAGAAACTCAATCATACCTTTCTTGCCATTTGGTCCAACCATATCTGCACACGCTAACCTTTTGCCTATAACACATGTTATTATAGTTAGACAAATAGTCTATAAAAATGGTGAATCTTAACAAAATGATAACACATGTTAAAGCTAAGTAGTGGTGATGCGGGAGATAGTTAAGCTTAACTTTATTCCCAGATGTTCCGGGCATCTGCGCTAAATGTTTGTATGTAACACAAGTTATTATAGGTAGTCAAAAAGAGTAAACAAAAGGCTACAAGCTGATATCCAAAAACCATAGCGCGTTTACCTGTGTCCTTGCTTGAGGATTTGAGTAAGGTTTTTTTCCAATGCACTTGGCTTCTTAACTGTTAGCATACACACTTCGAGTCACGACAATTTATTAATCTGTTAACACATGTTAATATCGGTTACACACATAATCCATTATAAATATTATTCGAAGAAATCACTAACACGTTTTAATATTTGGTACTTGGCTTCTTCACTGTTAACATGCATATGTGTTGAATAATTGACTACACTTTTATTCATCAATCACATGTGATCTATCAACCTCATTTCCACAATCCAATAACAATCTAACATAAACAAAATAATAATAACAAATAAAAAAGGTTAACATAAGTTTTTTTTTTCATTCTAGCATTTGATCAAACATTTGGTATGCAAGCAAAACTATCCCCAAACTGTTTTAACATGACAAACAAACATACACAATCCATTTCTTATTCAGCAAACAAACCCACACAAAGCTGAATAAATGAAACGAAATACCCATATGAACTTACAATAGGAGAGAGAAACGCAGAGAAAGAAAAAGACTTTAGAGAGAAAGAGTTAGGTCAATTTATGAATAATAACCAATTCTACCATCACAATAACAACACAGGTAATAAACCCAAATAACAAAAGGTTCGACTGGTACATAATCATCAACAACAACAACAACAATAATAATAATAATGAAAGAAAAGAAAGGAGTGTAAACATAACATACGAGAGTTAGCCATGGAGATCTCATTGCCTTCATTGGGATCGAGCCAAACCTTGCCTCACCTCTTAACAGGATGAGGGTTATGAGGTTGTTGAGAGTCAGAACTATTTTAATGGTTGTTTAGAACAAGAGGAAGGAATTCACCAAAATTAGAAAGATTCGTACGATCAGGAGGCTTTAAAGGTTGATCAAACCCAACAAAGGTGTGACGTAATGGGTGTTGCATGTGTCTTTGAAGAAGAATAAGGAGAAAGAAGAGAAAAAGAGGAGAGAGGAGTGAGGTCAAGACTTGATTGATAAAGAGAGAGTGTCAAATACTTTACTACCTAAAATACCCTTGCTTGTACTCTTTCCTAATAAAAAATAGTTTCTCTCACCATAAAGTCACAAGACTTGATCATAGCCATTGATCTAGTGAAATGAATGGTTGAGATTGGGTTTCCAAGATAAGAAGGGTTTTCTATAGTTCCATTCCCTATATATATAGGGAAGGCTAGAGAGAAAACCACATTTATTTGAGAAAACTTCATAAACCCTATCAAATTACATATTAAAAAAAATGCTTTGCGTACGTTCATGACGTGTGTTGCATGTGTTACAGACGTGTGGTTGCATGTGTTAAACATATGAAAAACCAGTCATCTGTAGTAAAAAATGATGAAAAATCACATTCAAAAGTCTAGTTCATATATAACTAGTAGTTTTACATTGGATTGCTAGAAGCTTTCAAGATTTCAATTGATACAAAGTATTTTATCTTGTAAAATATATAATATGGGTCTATAATAAAAAAAACACCATAACTACATTACAAAAACTCACACACCGCCATTGGGCATCTTGTAACCATACTTGGCATAAAAAGCCAAGTCTTCCTCCGTAATACGTACACCCTCCCACGGCTCGTGTAAACTCAAATCCGGTTCGTACAGATCTTCAGTGTTTAAACTTTGGACATATTCAGCGCCTAATTCTGATTCGTAACCTGCAGCCCATTCAGGTGTGTGAGGGGCTTCAGCTTCATCAAAATCTTCATCACTTAGAAACCCAGCGTTCTCCTGGTCAATGGGATGCGCACCTGTATCTGGGACCAAGGGTTCAGAGGCGATTAGTTTTTCAACGGGGGTATACCCGGTTCAACAGGGGATACAACCGGTTCACCGGGGGTATAACCGGTTCAGCGGGGGTACAACCGGTTCAACGGGGGTGTGTGGTTTAGGTGCAATAGGCATAACCTGTTCAATCTAAGGCAGTTCGGGTGCAATTGGGATTATATAGTGAGGGGGCTCAAAAACCTCCCAGGGGGGTGCTGGGCTTAGAATTCATGTTTTAATTAACATGTGTATCTTCTGAGAAAAATAGGAGCTGTAACTTATGTTAGAGGTGAGTAAACAGTTAATAAACAACAGTTAACAAAAACAAACAGTGAACAAAACCAAAAATTTATAATTCATATCGCCACTCTGTTTGCTCAATTTTTTGAACTTTTCAAAAACAAGAAGGATCTACTGTACTTAGTCTAAACAAACTCCACTGTTACCCTCATCCCCATTACATCCAACACACTCTGGAAATTAAAACACACAAAACATAAAAATTAAAACAAAACATTAAACCATAATAATAATAAGAAGAAGAACAAGAATAAGAAAAAGAATACTGATCGGGAATAGACAGATCAGTGGCCGGGAAACACATAGACCCAACAGATCTAGACAGAGCAGGCTATTGTCTGCTCCAAAACTCTACCTTCACTCGTCACTATCATCGTCTCCGAGGCCAACAGATCTGGGTTCGGCAGTAGATGGGGGTTGGTGTTGGTCGTGGTGGAGGGGTGGGTGTCGATTCGTTTTTATGGTGGCAGTCGTAATGTTGATGATGGTGGTTGAAGGTTATAGAGAGAAACAGATTTTGAAAAGATGAGAGAGAGAGAGGAAAAAGGACTGACAATAGGATAGAGAGAGAGAGTGATGATGCAAATGACTAAAATACCCTTTCCCCTCATTTCACTAAACTTGAAAATGGGTGTGTTTGAGCAATCATGGCCACACAATGGGTTCCCTATAGTTTCCTCAAAAAATGAGTTTTTTTTCCTAATACTTACACTATATATATATAGGGTATGGATCCTAAGAAAACCAACCCCTATTTGAGAACTGAGAGAACTATTCTGGACCACACATTTCTTATAAAGGCAAAAAAATTTTTTTTTTTGCTTAATCGCACGTTTTTATACCAGAATTTTTTTAATTTTTTCATTTATACATATGTGTATATTGCAGTTATACACATGTGTATATTGAAAAAAAAACAATTATTCCAATATAAAAAACAACGATTAAAGCAAAAAAAATTGTCTTAGAGAAATGTGTGACCCAGAATGATTCTCTTAGTTCTCAATTTGGTCAAATGTTCTCATTTAAACGAATTCCTATATATATATATATATATATATATATATATCCCTGCCCTATGTATATATATAGATATTTTATAATGTGTGTATACATATCGGGTATGAATATCTTGAGAGCTCTAAATTATATGAGAACTCGTGAAAAATCATACAAAATATTTTTTTTACATTATCATTTTTATTATTAAAATTCAACATTATAAAATGAATTTAATCACCTACTAATTCATTTATTATTTCTAAATTGCTCTTAACAAACGTTTTACACATGTGTAAATTGTAAAAACTTACACATGTGAAAATGGTAAACTTACAGACGTGTAAAAAAAGCTTTTTTTTTTGTATAAGTTTAAACTAAAACGCGTAAATTATTTTTTTATGTTATAGTTTTATAATAACTAGTATTAAGCCCCCGCGTTGCTGCGGAGGGCGTAAAACCGTTTTAAGTAGTATCAGTGTCACACTGTGCCCAGCGACTAACAGCACTGAAGACACTCATAAAAAATATATAAAAAACGAAAAAAAAAACAAAACTCAGTGACATGTAGACGTAAAAACAGTGAACCATGCACGCCCGTTGTGGCGTGATAATACACAAAAATTAGACCGAAACATAAAACACAACGTGATCGTTCGACGAGAAAAATAGAGTTAAAAACGTGAACTACATACACACGTTGTGGCGTGTCAACTTGAAAAATGTAAGGGGTTAAATGTAAAAGATAAAAAATATTAGGGTTAGTTGTTACAGAAATCATTAGAAACAGATAGGATGGTTTCTGTTATTAATATAAATAGATAGGTTCTCATTTAATCTGTTTCTAATAATTGATGTTACAACTAATTATTAATATAATTACTAAAATTTAATTTAATATATTTATATTATGTTTTCACAGTTAATATAATTATATATTAATAGAAAATTAGAAATAAATTATCAGACATACTTGAGAAAGGTTTATTAACTAACCAAAATAAACATTATTAAAACATTAGTATTTTTTTTATATAACATATTTATATGTAATTAACTTTATGTACCTAAAATTAACCTATTTTTAAAAATTTTGATCTTTTATTCTAAGTTTAAAACTATGTGTGTTACAATGTTTGGCAAATGACTATTAAGTTTTATTATTACTGGTTTTGATCAGTGTTTTAGATGTTAAATATGCTCAGCAAAAACATTTACTTTGTTTTTTAAAGTTACTTCAAAAGAGCAATGCAATATCTAAGTAAGTGGTTTCATTACTAATTTGTTTCAATCTTTATATTCATGCTGTTTACTCACACAACATTTTTTTTACAATTACAGTCAAATTGAACCAATAAATGTCATTATGTTTAAGGACCTTGATATTAGACCAAATATTTGATGATACACTCATGGTTAGAAATCATTTGGCTTTGGAAGAAACTTGATGTCAAATTCTAAAATGAACGATAATCGATTAGGATGTTTTAAAGGATGAGGAGATACTTTTAAAATTAATTTCATTTTTTATATTTTAGTCTAACAGATTTACTCTTATTACTTTTGATTTTTTTTTTTGTGCCTACAGTTTACAAGTTAACATCCACGGTATGGAAGATATATTTTGTAAATTTTGAAAAAAGTTTTATATGAATGATTTTTACAAGAAATTATTTAGGGGCTGATGAATATTTAATAATTTTTGGGTTGTAAAGGCAATTTTTTATTTTAAATATAATAAGTAATCTAATTTTTCTTAATTATATTTATAAATTTATATATAATATATATAATTTAAATTGTTTAACTCGTGTATTACACGGGTAGATAACCTAGTACTCTATAAACAAGTGTAAAAAAATGAATTTGAATAGTTTTTTATCTAATTCTTGAGGTTCTCACAAATATATAAACTCTCATTCTAACTATACCCTATATATAAACCCTTATATTTTTAATTTACTCTTTCTTAATCGTATAAACTATCGGTTCTTATTTTATATTGTATTTCAATTTTATTTCTTTGTCTAGCAACATAACACAGTTTTAATACGTAAGTAGCTATAATACGTAGTGGTACAAATGGTTAGGAAATGGTATGACGAATATAATAATGATGACATGATGTGATTGGGACCACTATTAATTCGTATTTCAATTTCAACAATAAAAAAAATATTCTGAGAATCACTATAAGTTATATCATATATTTTTATAATTAATAAAAATATTTTAAAATTAAACACACTTAAATTAAATGAAACAAACCATTCTAGTTTATATTTTTTCATAAAATTTTAAATAATTTGTTATTAAAAAAATGTATATGAGAATTAAATTGATGTACGTGTCATGTTTTTATTAATTTATAATAATCACTAGCTGATTACCCCGGGAGAGTCCCGGGGTTGCTAAATCTAATTTTACGTGATAACCTGTTATAAATGGCTCAAGTTAACTAACTACAAAATCTTCTAATCATTGCATGTTCATAGTATTCTAATCAGTAATAACTCATATTCCCCCACAAAATCTAATTTTACGTGATAACATGAACACTCGTTGGAAAGATAATAAAACGCTCGTTAATTTGGTGTAATTTTTTTCTTTAAAAAATCTCGTATATAAAAGATATAAACGTTTAAAAGTTATGGGAGGAAATATGAGAGAGAAAATTTTAAATTTATTTTTAAATTCTTTTTTCCTAAAATAACTCAATTTAATTAAAAAAGAAAACAATTCAAAAACACCAAAAACTCTCTATTATGATGCCACGTGGCACAAGGTTGGGGCCTCCATTGCACGCCACGTCAGCAAAAGTCTTTTCTTTTATATATATATATAGATTGTGGGTTCTTACCTCCTTAACCAACTTTTCTTTAGTTCACATGGTCTTCCTATCTTTATTGGAGTACTCCTTAAAAAATAGTTTTAAAATAAATTGTCAGATTAATTACCAAATTTATATTTATTAATTCATTTATTAAGTATCATTGATTTTGAAAGGAGCAATTACTTTTTAAATTATTTAAATATCTCAAACATCAATAATTGCATATAAAATGTATAAAAACTAATAACTGATATTTGTTATTTTTTAATAGTATTAAGTTTCTAATTAATTGTCGTTATATTGGGTACGACACTTCTTATCACACTGCTATCATTCGTCTTGTTCAAATGCATAACTGATTCTTTCTGTAGTTATTTCACGGCGGAACAAGAGGGTTGGGTTAGGTCTATTGAAATTATAATTTGCTAGACTTTTATATATTTAACATGTTACGAGAAAGTTTACGGTAAAAACTAGTATATTAACATAAAAAGGATAATAAAGATTTTGGATCTTTGATCTAAATGAATCAATTGATGAGATTAAAACGGTAAATATATACGTTGGATTTTTCAAAAGAGAAGAAGATTGAGTTTCACCCCCCATTTTTTAAAGTTCATAACTTTTTCATACAACATTATTTTTTTTAAATACACCATAAAAACAAGTTTTTTTGTCCTCTTTCATTTGCATACCTTATTGCTACACTTGTTTTATTTTTTTGTTGGGTTGGTAACTTGCGTTTTATCAGGTATAACTTGCTTTTTTTATCATATATAACTTTCATCTTTTTATCAGTTGCGTTTTATCATGTATAACTTGCGTTTTATCAGGTACAACTTACATTTTATCATGTATAACTTGCGTTTTATTATGTATATAATTTGCATTTTATCATGTATAACTCACATCGTTTTATCAAGTATAACTTGCGTGTTATTAGGTCGTTTTATCAGGTATAACTTGCGTTTCTAAAACGCAACTATACCTTCAACAAAACGCAAGTTATCAACGTAGCAAAACAAATTTATTTTTTAAGTATAGCAATAGGGTATGCAAATGAAATATGATAAAAAGCTTGTTTTTATGGTGTAGTTTTTTTTAAATGTCGTATGAAAAATTACTACTTTTTTAAAAATAGGGTGAAACTTGAAAAAAAATCAACTATTATGGTAATGGACAATAATACCCTTTTGGCTAGTGACATGTGTCAGCTTTTTATTCCCTCTCATACTTTTTACATTAAATTACTTTTTACAATAGCCTTACCCATATGATATTTCTTTTCAAATTACATGAGTTGAATAGTTAAGAACCGTATTATAACTCCTTACTATAAAGTTCTTCTATTACCAATTATTTTTATTAAATTTAAAGAAAAATAATGTGATTATATAATCATCAATTAATTATTGAGAACACAAAATTACAATTTTTGTCATTTATAAACCTCAAAACTATGGATCAGGTTCTTTCAAAGTTTTACTTTCACTCTTTGTCCCTTTTTTTCAATAGTTTGCTACAAGTTTTGTCCTTTCGACTAACTGTGTTAAAAAATCCAAGTTAAGTTAGGTCATATGTAAGACACATGAGGGCACGTTGGTCTTTTTATCTATAAAGGACGATTCTTGTAGTTTAATTATATACAAGTTAGGTCACGTTGGTCTTAAGTATATATACAAATATTGTTCATGTGTATCACCCACACATCAGACTTAGTTATTTTCTCTCTCTCATCCCCACTCACAATCACCCTTCACCCACCACCGTTCACCATTACCATTTGCCGCCACCACCACTATCTTATTTTCTCTTTCTTTTCGTCTATCCCTCCTATTCAAGCCACAAATCACCAACACATCACCAACGCCGCCACCACAATAGTCGTCGCAACCGTCACCCACATTCCTTTCACACCTATAAATTGAGGGTTAGGGTTTAAATCGAGCAGAACATAACACTGAAGGTGGGGAAGGGGGTTTGCAGTGATGGAGATGCAGTAAGAAGTTAAAAGGTGAGGGGTTTTGGATGTGATGAAGGAAGAGAATGGTAACGTTTTGTTTAGGGGTGGACGGTGGAGTATGGTGGTTGTGCGGCCCGAAAGGTAGGTTGAATAGTGGTGGAGGATGCTGATGGAAGCGAATGGGGCAAGGTAGGGGTTTAAAGGTGGGCGGCGATGGTGGTTGTAGATGGGGTTTTGATAGGGAAGGATGGGGTTTGGACGGTGGTGGTGGTGGTGAATCACAGAGTGGGTGTTCGGTAGTGGTTTAGGGGTTAAATGGTGTAGGATGTGGTGAATGGCGACGAGTCTAAGGGTCTCGACCCAGAGAGCGTATATCAGGGTTTACAGGTGGCGGTAGTGATGGGGGCAAGGTGGTGATGGCAGGAGATGGTGATGGTGGTTGGTGATGATGGTGGTGGTGGTAGAGAAACAGAAAAAAATATACATAATGTAATTTTATATATAAATGGTTTTATTACATATTAACTCATATGCCTTGCACATGACCTCAATTAACA
This sequence comes from Ambrosia x helenae, assembly GCA_030844895.1. NCBI lineage: Eukaryota > Viridiplantae > Streptophyta > Magnoliopsida > Asterales > Asteraceae > Ambrosia > Ambrosia x helenae. Next base: position 17,307 of record JAUTDX010005569.1, on the reverse strand, counting down.
GAGTTTCTGTTTTTCTAACCTAGTTAGTAGAAAGGACAAAACCTGTAGCAAACTATTGAAGAAAATGACACAGATTGAAAGTAAAATTTATATCCTGGAAACGTATGTATATGGTTTTAATCGAAACCACAAACCAAACCAAACCGAATGACATCATTGAAAAGAATGAAACACAAGTATATAAACATTAGCTATAGGAGTGAGAATGAGGCAGTTTCAGTTATGAATTATAGATGTATCCATAATCGATGTTTTGTCTTTTCATTTTCAATAGAGACACCCAGCTCTACAACACACAATCGATAAGCAAACAACACTAAAAAAAGTAATATAGGGCTACTAGAATTTAGAGAAACAGTAAAAGCATCACGTAGTAAAACAAATGTATATGTGTCATTAAAAAACAACATAACCCATACATACCTAAATAGAAATCACCCTTGTAAAGTAGGATCAAACGAGTAATATATTGCTTGTAACAAAGCTTTATAATATACTATTCATAAAAAGAAAAAGATATAAACATTTAGTTTAAACCATGATTATTTCAGTTATTTATACTTATACAAATATAACCGAATAATAAAACTCCAAAATCAAAAGCAACATAACAATCTTTGGTTTTTTATTTGAACCCTAACATGCACAAAAATGCCTTTGGAATCATGAATCATGTAATACGTTTGGTTTTAAAAAGTAAGAAACGCACCAAAGCAATACGTGCTTATATAATTTTTTTCATACATCTCATAGGCGCTATTAGCATCCTTCATTCAAAATTTAGATACAAATAAGCTTTGTATATGTCCTAGTAAATAAATAACTAGTACGTGTCACAATTTCGTAAACCCCAATATTCATTTTCTTATTTTTCTTAGTTCACTTCATATTACCTTAGCTTTGTTATTGATGTAATTTACTGAGTATAGTGGTAATGATGATCTATTCAGAAAATAGTTTTGTAATTCTCAAACCTTCATTACTAACTAATCTTGTTAAATTATTCAACCGAAGTAACAAACAAGTTCCTAACCTAGTAATGTAATATGTATTTACCCGCATGTACATCCTAAGAAACTATACATATAACATGTTGCACAGAAAACTCGCCATGCAAGCCAACTCTTATGTGAATAAATTATGCTTCAGCCGCGCCTCATGTATAACACTCGCCTTATGTAGTAAAAAGGGAGGTCTTTGTTCCAGAGTTTCATTTAGCAGGGGAAGAGAAAGGAATTTAAAAGAATGAAGGAAAAAGCGTGTTCCAGAGTTTTTGTATAGAGAGAAAAGAATGAAAGAGGAGTGAAAATAGTGAGGTTTTTAGGCATTAAACCTGTCTTTCCACTTTGGAAGGAACACGAGATAAAGGAAGGGGAGGAAGATAAGTTGCGCCTAGCCTGTGGAGCGGTTTTTAAAACTAACATACATAAGAAAATCCAAATCCCTTACAACACATGATGATGACGATGAAAAACACAGAAACTTCTACTGAAAAACTAATTCTAATCATCAAATCTCCTATCAAACTCCAAACTAAAAACAGCCGGAAACAATTTTTACATACAAACGACCAAATTATGAGAAGGTGAGCGATTCTTCGTCTAATCGCCATCGCCACCGTAGTCAGTTTTTACCGAATGTAACTAACTACTCAAGGCTGACGTTAATGTCGGTTGGCTTACTCCGAGACTCAGAGGCATTATGGGAAGACCAATTATCGCCTCGAAACGAAGGTGACGAGAGATTTTGTTTAGCAGAACTCAGGTCGCTGATCTCAGAAGCTTGTTGGGTGTGGATGTGGGCGCCGGCACTGGAACTGGTGCTGATGTCTGAACCGAAAACGGAACTTGAACTGGAACCACAGCTGTAGCTGGGATTGTGATCATTGTGTTTTCGTGTTTCTGCTTCTTGGCGGGTTTCTGTTCCTGCTGGACGCCCGTTAAGAAACTTCCTACGATAATCTGGTTTATATAAAAAACACCAGAAAAGATACACGCAAAAAAGATGAATTATTACTTAGTGTGAAATAAAATCATACGAGATGGAAAATTACCTGCACAGGGCTGGCCGCCACCAGCAGACCCGCCACACTGCCGCCAACAACTCGCCCATCAGGGCTTGACAGAGAAACACTCATCCCGCCGGATCTGTTCCTTATTCCTCCGCTCTCAGACGGAATAAATGATCCCGCCAATGAAAGTATCTCAAAACGGCCCTTAAGAATTAAAAAAAGTGTCAAAATTTCAAGAAAACACATCACATTTAATCCTTCTTATGCCCCACAAATGGGACCATTCAATAACAAGTGATAAAAGATCAAACGGGGTCGATTTGTCACCTCGTAAGTCAATGTACCACCAGAAGAGTCAGGCTGGCGAAGGGTAACACTGGAAATTACACCATTTGCAGACAGAATGCATATCGCACGAGGTCCTTGTTGAGAGAACGATATAACCTTCATCGTCACGTCCTAATGGAGCAAAATATATATACAGTCAACAAAATATATATGAATATGCAGGTATACAGTTTCAAAACCTGCACGGGTAAAAAAAAAAAACAAAGTTTACCTCCTGTGTCGACATTGATGATATGAGGCATAAAGCTTGCTCCAACCGAGCTTGAAATCCAATCACCTGACCAAAAACAACAAGCAAAGCAAGTCGTTATCAAGCTAATCTACGCATTTTACATCGCGTAAACAAAACCAAATAACTTTTCACCACATTTGATATAACATTGAGACCAAACCCACATATATGACAGACAAAATGTTCAACAAAACCCCACTGTTTGGACAGACAACAAACCAACCCCACAACATAATAAAAGCAAAATCTTGGTTGCTTACATGTTTAACATATTGAGAGAGTGACACAACAATACATCTCTTTATAGTTCTTGATTCTCCTATGTTCTTTCTTGTCATACATATATATATATACATTCATATATGTATCTATATCCCAAAAGCAAGCAACAAAACTAGAATCATCTGTTTCAAGATTCTCCAAATTCACACACACACACAAAAGGCATAAAACTTCTAGAACCATCCATTAACAACATCTAAGATCTATTCATTTAGGACCCACTTCACATTACATAAAAAGACTCCAACTTTAACATCAAAACACAATCTTTATCACCTAAACATTCAATCTTTGGTTGTTTTCCGGCAAAGGGGTCTCCGGAGTCATTGGCGGATCTTCCTAAAGGCCAAACAAGCCCCCAGTCCGCCCAACTTTTTCGCTTCGTAATGTAAATTTTACCAAAAGTTTCCACAAAAAATCATATGTATCAACTCCGGTCCTACCAGGTTTTTCATTCAAGATCCGCCATTAACCAGAGTCTACCACTTTTTCCGGCCAAAAAAACAAACAATACCCACACACACATTTACATATAAAGACTCAAACTTTAACAACAAAAAATAATCTTTAACACATAAAGATTCAATCTTTATTAGTTTTAGCTCTTTCCAGCCAAAAATAAAAAAAAATACCCATCTCATATTTACAATAAAAAAATAGTTAAAGACTCAAACTTTAACAACAAAAGATATTATTTATTTATATATTACCTAAAGCTTCAGTCTTTGCAACTTTTCCGGCAGAGGGTGGCCGGAGTTTGTCAGTTTTTCCGGCAGAAAAGTCAATGACCGGCGGTGGTGCAGCGGTGGAGATGGGTTTGGGAGATAAAGCTTTTCTGACAACAGTTGACTGATCTTGACCGTACTTTCTTGGTCTGCCTCTTTTTTTCTTTTCTGTCACCGGAGTTGTTCCGGCAGGTGGCGGCGCCGCCGTGTACGGCGGAGCTGCGGCTGCCAGTTGGCTTGTGATGGATTGAGGGATTGATCTTGTGGTGGGTTCAGGTCTTGGAGTAATATTATTATTGTGGTCTGATGGTGCATCTGATGACACTACTGTAATTGCACTACTAGTGTTTATCTCTTCCATTTTCTCAACCATTGGACAAAAGTTTTACAAAGTTTTTAAAAAATAGTAATAATAATAATAGTTATTTTTATTATTATTATTATTATTTAGAAAGATTACATTAATTTTTTTTTGTTGGTTGATGATCTTGGAAAGAAATCTCAAATGTTGAATGAGATTTTAGTATTTTTACACTTTTTTTGTGTTTTAAGTAGCACTTAAAATGCAAAACTTATGAAGAAAAGTTAAATAATAAAAAGGATTAAAAACTAAAAATGGAAATATTATTAGAACAAACAAAAATCTGGGAAAGGTTGTTCATGGAAGAGAGATCAAACAACATGAGAACATAAATGACAAATTGCAGAAAATTATGAAGATGAGAGAGTGAACAGTATGAGGAAGATGATCAGCAAATATATATATTTTTAAATTAAAAAGAAAGAAATATTTTTTTTTGAGAAATAATGGGGTGGTATCAGAAAGATAAAGATTGAATTTCTTTAGTGAGATGTATGAAAAATTGTGGTTGTTTTAGGTGTTAAAAGCAATTTTGGCTCCATAGTTTCTCAAGATTGCCCAAAATATAAATTAAAAAAAAAAACTATATTAAAATAGAAAAATATAAATTATTTAATGTTAGGCTTTAATTATCAACTATTAAAGTGGGAGAATATTATGTATTTTGGTTTTGAATGGGTTGAAGTCCGGTAAAAGAAAAGTGAAATTAGGTTGTAGCATGAAGACAACCATACCTCTTTTTTTGAAAAATAAATAATTTATTTCTTTCTATTTAATACATAATAAAATATAGAAATAATCTTATTCAAATGGAAACAAAGAAAGGTGTATGAAAACAATTGAAATATTATAAAAAAGAATATTATTATATTAAAAGTTAATTATTTTAATTAAAAAGCCCATCTTGGTTTCTACCCAAAACAATGAATCTCAAACTAATACTTTTAAATTACTCCTTTTTTGCCCTCTTTTATTTTTTTAATTAATGTAGTTTTAATAAAGTTGGGAAACGTATTAAATTGAAATAGGTAATATTTTTTAGTGGTTTGAATACTTAAGAGGACAGAAATATATGATTCGAATAGAGCATGATTTTTTAGTGTATAGTACAAACTAGTATTTAGCACGTGTGCGGCAGGTCGAATCGTACAGTAACACACAAAGTGTAAAACACAATATGTTACAGATAATTCGTAAATCACAATACGTATAATATAATTACTAAAAAGTATAAAACACAATGCTTTTAAATCCGTTCAGAACAAAATCTATATCGAACGTGGAACAACAGGAAGCGTACATAAATATAATTATGAAAACGTATTATATTTGACATTACTTAATTTTCAAAAGAAAAAAATTTAAAGTCGAAACGTAATCCAACTCGTGTTCATACCGACACATTTATAAAAATTCCCACGTAAAAAATAGTTTTTTCCAGGTAAATATACGAAAAATGGTAAACTCCCAATATTCCAAAAAAATAAAATTTACGTAGCTCAATTTGTTCTTGTACCGGCATATATATAAAAATTCAGACGTAAAAATAGTTTTTTGCCAAGTATAGGGGCTAAAGATGACAAATAGAAAAAACACAATGCGGTACACACAATTTGTAAAACACAATACAGAAAAGTTAATTACGAATACTAAAAAGTGTAGAACACAATGCTTGTAAGCCGATTCTGAACGAAATCGACGTCGAAACGTGGACTAACTGGACGCGCACATAAAATAAATACGTAAACGTATTATAACGTAGACCAACTCGTATTTATACCAATATATATATATATATACATATATATATATATATATATTTGCACACTAAAAATAGTTTTTTTTATCAAGTAAAAGTACTAGAAAGGGTAAACTCGAGAATTTTTAAAAAGGAAAAAAAAAGTTTAAGTTCAAACGTAGACTAACTTGTGTTTATACTGACCCATATATAAAAAACTAGCACGTAAAAAAATAGTTTTTTCCCAAGTAAAGGTGCGAAAAGGGTCAACTCGAATTTTTCTAAAAGGAAAAAAAGGTTTAAATTTAAATGTAGACCACCTCATATTTATATCGACACATATATAAAAATTCACACGTAAAATATAGTTTTCTACAACGAAACGTGGGCCAGCTGGAAACACAAATAAAATACGTACGAAAACGTATTGTATTTGACATTACTCATTTTTTTGAAAAAAAAAATAAGTCGAAATTTAGACCAACTCGTACTTATACCGATACATATATAAAAATTCGCACGTAAAAATAAACCTTTTTCCCATATAATGGTACGGAAAGGTGTAAACTCGAAACATTTCAAAAGGAAAAAAAAAGTTTAAGACGAATCGTAGACCGATTCGTGTTTATACCGACACATATATAAAAATTTGCAGGTAAAAAAATAGTTTTTTTTCCAACTTTATGTATGAAAATATGTAAACTCGAAATTTTGCGAAAGGAAAAAAAAATGTCTTACTTGAAACGTAGACGAACTCGTATTTATATACACACATATACAAATTCACACGTAAACAAATAGTTTTTTCAAGTAAATAGGTTAAAAAACGCCAAATTTGGGGGGTTGAATTACGAAAAAAAGTAGTTTTATCCGAGTAAAGGGGCTAAAATTGACAAACGGGTAAACTTACAGGGTTGGATTTATCAATGGGGTTTAGACTTAGATAATAGTTTTTGGTTAATATGAGGTCCAACCCGCAAACATGTTTATCTAAATGGTGGGTTCAGGTTAATCTGATGGATTTGTGAATTATACTCTCTATTACGTTTATTTTTCTTTTGCTTTGTTTTTATGTGTTTATACGGAAATTTAAACCTTAGAAGGAATTTTATGCCAACTAGTAGGATTCTTGCGCGCTTTGCTGCGCGCTCTTGATCATTATCGTTTCTGCTTATTACTATAAAATTGAAATATATCCAGATATGAAGACTTCTTAAACTTCTAGTTCATATAGCTTTAATGGATACATCTGATTTAGCGCCTATCCGGTCGAACCATCGTCGGAAACATTACTATGATTATTGCACAGTCAAGTTAAAACACACAAAATTGTCTAACAATTGTATGACTGAATTACCATTTAAGATTAACATAATTTAGAAATGAAATACATATTGTCACTTAAAACTCACAGCAAAAATTAAGTCACATATGTGTATCTCAATGATTCTAATGATTGGGAACCCCATTTGATCAATAAGAATGTAGTTGTCCATAAACTTAGATTGTGGAGCATTTGGTAAATCCTACAAAACCGAATTTTATTTACCAGACATAATCGATTAAGTAAAGGACACATACTAAAGACAATGCAGAAAAAGTAAAGAAAACACAATCAATTAATTAAAGAAAGCACAATCAAAACAATGAAGAAAATTAAAAGAAACGGACTACAGAGTCCTATTAATTTGCAACCCTAACCATAAGTGATTCAGATTCGAGTAACAAAACCACAACCCTTCATCATGAATTACGTAACACCATTTACCTGAGTCCAATTAACAACGTAGTTCAACTCTGGATCAAACTTCAATCAGATAATCAATGATAACATAATCAGTTTAATAAAAATAAAAAGTAATAATAACAAATCTGTTGCTGGCATAAAGATATATTTTTTTTATAAACTAATCCATATGACATAAAAGCTTTAGCAGGTCATGAAGTAAATTTTCAACATTCAACATAGCATAACAAACAAAGTTATGCGTACTTTTCAATGACCATGTTGCAAAATGATATATTTTTGTTTGGAAACACAGTTTTAGGAATTGTTTTTAGGACTCAAAATTACAGTTTTGTGTCTACCTAATGAACCTAGTTTAGAGTTATTATGCATTTCAAGGTTGATTTCGTGTTCAAACTCATTTAGACTTGAACTTTATTAGGTTTGAATACGAAAAAATGGCCACATAATTCAAGTAAATTAGTTTTGAGGCAAAAAAAAAATCCAGGACAAACCTTTTAGTCAAAATCATGCGATTGAAGATAAACAAACAAATTAAACAATGAAATTTCAGAAAAGTCAGGTACCTGTATGAATTGAAGTTGAACGCCTGTGAATTACTCCATTTGACTTGTCACCGAGCATAGTCGACCTGCCAGAACCCTAATTGCCTCCTTTAGATAAAACCCCCAAATTTCTTGCAACAATACTTACAACCCAGGACCCTAAACAATGTCTACCAACTGATTCATGTGAAAAATCAATAACCCATACCTATCGGTCTGTAAATCTCCACACTACTCCATTATGCAACCAATCCGTAACTGATTATAGTCGGCCGTTGAGTGCGCAATAGTTCGTCTATCGCTATAGTACAACTACTTGTATCACAAATGATCGAACCTAGCCTACAATACGATACAATACAATACAATACGATTCCATTTTGGTCCGAAAACCATAAAACTCCTGCAACATAACCAATAACACACCATTTTCTCGTTATATGGATTAGTAAAGCTTAATAATTTCTTTTTATTCGGAAATGCAACCTGCAAATGATTGTATAAAGATACTTTTGCTAGCATTCAGCTAACAAACATGATTACAAATCGTTATTATTAATAGCAGTATGTATGCTAAAAACAAAAGCAAAGCAATATTAACCGTTTATGTTTACTTAATAAAACAAAAAGTAAATAAACCACGAAAATAGTGCCATCATACCACATTTAAAAAGTCCAAATATAAGAAGAAAACCTCTTACCGTAAGTTGTAGATAGTTTGGATTTCACATGTTATGGTGAGCAACTAAACATCCATTGACAAAAACTGCAGATGTTTCATAACAAATCCTTCAATATGATATAAGGCCCCCTTTGGTCTGAACTACACATTTAAAATATCGGTAGACCAAACGATCATAAAACTTAGTTTTTATAAATACCGAAACAAAATCTTCTGCAGAGTCAAAGTAAAAAAGGCAACAAAATGTAAAGTAAAAAAAAAAAAGAAAAACACATAACAAAACCACTATGTAGAAACAACAATAGTTATAAACATCAACCGCAAAAAAGAAATCATTTGTGCATGATACGATTCAAATTTATATGCAATACTAATTAAGGGAGAATAATAGATAATAATCAATAAAAATCATGAATAAAATGGAGAAATGGTAACCTGATTTCTTATGAAATTGTGATTCTTGAACCCGAAAACAAAAATCGTTTGAACTCATCACCTGCATAAGAGAAAAAAAACATAAGAAAAGACCCGTAAGGAGAAGCATAACCCTTGAAGAGCAAATCGTGAGGCAAAAGTTAACCCAATAACAACCTGTACGAATTTGACTTAAATAAAGAATAGAGAACTCTCAGGTGGGGTGAACTTAAATAGGATTCAAGCAATTGAAATCTGATTTTGCCTAACCTTTTGTCATCAATCGTCGATGGTAGCTTCAACTTCTTCCTAGAAAAGAGACATGGTGGTGGTGGTGGTGGTGGTGATATTCGGAAACGGAAATGCCGTGTAGCAACCGAACGTAGCCACCGCTAATGTTTGTGACCGATAAATTCCATGTAGAAGGATGACGAAAAGAGATCGGTGACTTCTTCGATGCAACACAAACACGATACACATAAGCTTTTGATAGACTGATATAGACTTTGTTCGCCGCTCGGTGAGAACCGTATCGCCATGCACCATAGCCAGCTCTCCCTTTCTAGGTATCTCGATTTCTTTATTCTCTCTCTCTCTCTCTCTCTCTCTCTTTTAAGACAGGTGTTAGATGTTAGAGGAACCAGGTTTAAACAGGTGTTAAGAGTTTTAGACAGGTGTCGAGTATAGAGGTTAATACATGGTATAACATAATTGGATAAAAAAAAGGAGCACAAAACGCACCCTCATGAGATTCGAACCGGAGCAATAGCAGTACACACCAACACCTTAACCAACTGCACTAAACATTCAATTGATTTAATTATCAAACAACTTAGTATTTAACATGTTTATAAATCAAAAAAAAATCTAAAACACTGTTCAAATAACTTTGTCTATTAATATAGTCTAATAGGAAATGTCAACCAAAGGAATAGTTCTTTTGCTTTGTTGCATATGCATTTGTCGTATTGGTGTTAGATAAGAAAAAAGTTTATAGTATTAATAACAAAATATAAAATAGGAATAACTACAAATTTTGTTATGTTTATACTATTTTTCAGTGGATGTTTCTTAACTTAAAATTAATCAGAATCATCTATACGTTTCAAAACTTTACACACTTGGTGCTTTAGCACTAACATGGTAGTTTTAACGTTAATATGTGTCACGTTTGGTCCAAGTGAGGGCAGATTTGTCTTTTCACTTCACCATTTCAAAATCCCCTTTTTATAACGTCTTCAAAACCCTCCACTACATCAGAATCCTCAATTACGTCCTTAAGGTTTTCGATCATCATCTCCTTCGCACACAATGTTTGAGGATGAGAGCTGGGTATTATGGGAATCACTGGAAGATGTTGATGTCATTAAACTACTCTGTAAAATGAACCCTAATTTTGTGTTTTTGTTGTTTTAATTTAGTTGCATGTAAAGTGATCGCGTGTCGAAGTGCTAATAAAAAACAATATAAAAACTACACCTTAGTTACAACTGACTGCAGTATAGGAAGTAGGGTTGTCGAACCTTAGGGAGTTTGTGAAAAATGTTGGTTTGTATATATAATGTTTAAACTAATAAATTAACTAAATTGATTTTATGAAGATTGTTAAAAAGTGTTGCAGTGCTACAAAAAGAAGTGATAATTGAGTTTTATAATAGCCAATAATATGGAAAAAAACGGTCACTCCGGGTTTTTGATTCGGTAATTGTAAAGACAATTTGAGTTAACCTAGCTAGGCAATCACATAGACATGATCATGTTTAAATTGTTCAACCCAATTCAACATCATAACACAAATCACAAGGTTAAATTATTCCTAGTGCAAGAAAACCAAGAAACGATAACGAATTGTAATTGTGAAAATCAGTCAAACTGTTCAAATAAGTCAAACATGCAACCAGATTCAGAAACACATAGACATGTTCACAAAATCTGATCCTAACACAAAGTTCAAAACAGAGAAGTCTTTACAAAATAACTTAATCTTTCACCCGGAGAAACCGCGAGAAGATTAGCCGCACATAATCATGATTTTTGCTTCAAAACTTGTTCTGGGTTGCTCTGGCATCAACCAGAATGAATGGAACTGCAAAAAGTGCTCAAAATTGTCCCTTACAACTTTGGAAGTCGAATACTCCCCAAAACGGTTGATTAGGTTTTTACCAAGAAAATGAGTTTTTTGTGGGTCTAGAAGGTATTAGAGATCATGAATATCTATCTCTGAAATTAAAGGGTCTCTAATTTCAGTTCTTTCATAATTGTTTCTTTTTCATTTTCTAATTTCATCGAGTGCTTGTCTCCTCTCCAATTAAGCTCTTTTTTACTCATATTAGCCCCCGAAACACCTGTTTAACACCAAGACATAAATACTTATCTAAGACACGCTATAAACGAACAATAAAAAAATTTTAAAACTATACAAAAACTAATATATAAATGTGATGCATTTAACAACACATCATAAATTAAGTTAAAAAGTTAGATTTTTTTAATTGCATATTGATTTCCTAATATATCACCATATGGCTTCATCATGGTGGTAGATTAACAAAAAAAACTCAGGTCGTATTTTTGCATGGTGTAAGTGAAGAAACAATAGTATAACCTTTGGTTAGGGATAGCAAGACCAACACTTGTACCATGTGTTTTGGTTAGAATTTACTTAAGGAATTGCTATATTAGAGGGGACGGAGTGCTCCACTGAAACATTTTCAATTTAACTGATTTACACCAATCTTGCACTGCCACATCAGTTCACTAATTCGCTTCACTGAAACACTTTTTTGGAGGCACCACTACCCTGAACTACCCAACCCATAAAAAACAAAAAAACCTCACACACAAAACCACTACCAGCACTGATGACGGCGATGTTACCGTGCTGATAGTAGGGTACACGTGACCAAATTGGTAAACGCCCGTCCCCTTATCCATCAAAATTCCTATTATAGATATATAGCAAAAAAAAAAAAAAACGTTATAATTTCTTATTGCGAAAAAAATCACCAAAAAATTAAAGTCTCTACAGGTTAGACTATGTGTAGTGGTGGGGGGTTATGGGGGGGTTGTAGGATTAAAATATTAAAAAGTAATAAAAGTGGGGTTATGTAAAAAGAGGGTGTAGTGGGAAGGGGGTTATGAGGGGGGTTATAAATGATTGGTAATGATTGGTTAATTATTGTTTTTTATTTAAATAAAGAATATTAAATACTTAATAATATTTCATTAAATATAAAAATAATAATAAAAATAAAAATTTGTCATTAAATATAGAAAACTTACAAATACTAAAAAAAATTACAAATACTAAAAAACAACAAATACTTAAAAAAAAGTTACAAATACTTAAAAAACCTACAAATACTTAAAAAACCTACTCGTCGTCGTCGTCTCCTTCTTCGTTTTCTCCTTCTTCTTCTTCTGCTTCTTCTTCTCCTTCTTCTTCTTCTTCATCATCTTCTTCTTCTTCTTCTTGGTTGTGATGATGAAGCGGGCGAATCGACCATGCTTCCTCCACCAAATCCGCCTTCAACGCGTTATGTATCTCCTTGGAACGCAACATGGCACTGTTTTGGAATCTCTCCTCCTGTGTCGCTTGCGTCCCTGGAACATCTTCTTCTGCAAAATAGTTTGGGCATATTGCCTTTCCTTCGTCTTCAAGTATCATATTATGCATTATGATACAAGCATACATCACCATTCTAATCCTTTCTTTTTCCCACACACGACAAGGATTTCTAACAAAATGCCATCGTGATTGTAGAACGCCAAAAACACCTCTCGACGTCCTTTCTTGCAGACTCATGAGTTCTTTTAAAATATTGCCTTCTTTCATCTGTTGTCTGACTAAACGTTTTGACGAGCATTGAATACTCCGGATATATACCATCCGCCAAGTAGTATCATGCTCGTAGTAATTATTATTTGCATAAAACCCACATTTCGGTATTGTTCCGCCAATGTAAGACTCTAGCAATGGCGAAAACTGAAAAGTATTTATGTCGTTCATACACCCGGCGAGACCAAAGAAGGCCGACCAAACCCACAGGTCGTGTGAGGCAACTGCTTGTAAAACCAACGTTGGTCCCTTTTGGTCACCGCGTGAATGTTGACCTCGCCATGCGGTTGGACAAGCATACCATCGCCATTGACGACAATCTATACTACCAATCATACCGGGTAGTCCATGTTTTTGTAAATGCCTTTCATATAGTTGTTGAAGGTCGCTCCATGTCGGGTTTCTCAAGTATCTTTTTCCATATAATTGGCATATACCTAAAAAAATCAAATGTATATATAAAAAATATGTACCAAGTATATGTATATATAAAAAAATTAAAAGTATATTTGTAAATACCGTAGCAGAAATGCTCCAAAGTATCGCGTGTGGTTTTCTCCGCCATCTTCAGATACTCATCATTGATATCGTATGTGTTCCCGTAGGCGAGTACACGTATTGCGGAAGTCACCTTATGAATTGGGGTGAATCCTAAACACCCTCTAGCGTCGGGTTTTTGCTTAAAGTAGTCATAGGCGGACTCTAAATCTTGCGTGATGCGCAAAAATAAGTTTTTACTCATCCTAAATCTTCGCCTAAACATACCAGGGCCGTTATACCGGATTCTCATTGAAATAGTCGTTCATCAAACGGTCATTGGCGGCTACACGGTCTCGCTCTATGTATTGCCTAGACAATATCGGCCGTGGGGGGGGATTATTTATAAGATGCATCGCTAGTCGCTAGCGTAGCCGCACTCGTAACGGCTTCTTCCTCTTCCGCGCCGTCATCGCGAAAAAACTGGTTATATAGATCGATAAACGAATCTTCGGAGGGAGGAGACGACATTTTGGTGAATTCTTTGTGTGTTGAAATTTTGTGAGTTGTAAATATGTATTGTATGTGTGAATGAGTGTGTGTTTGTATTGTATGTTTATAGTATAACACATATATATATATATAGATATTTAGAAGTGAATTTTTTTTTTTTTTTAAATGGAATATAGCCGTTTGGATAACGGTCACTTTGACAAACCATTCCCACAGCGCTGTTATGGAGACAACGGCCAGAGCTCAAAACGGGTATAGCGCCCCGGGGGGCGGTGTACCGGGCGCTATAGCCTGGAAAACGACGCCATGGGGGTTCCACTACACAAGGCTTAAAAGAGCATGAATAATGCTCTTACCAATTCTACTAAATTAAATACATACACTTATTTATCAGGCATGTAATTGTAAAAAAATATATTAAACAAACATTTGTGCCTCTTAAGTTGACTGAACTATGATCATATATTCTTCTTGAAAAAAATATCAAATATCACTTAAATCAAATTTTTACTAATCTAAAAAATATTTTCTTTCATAAGTACATGTATTGTATATGCATGCACAACAAGTAAAACTCGAAAACAACAAAACTATTTTTGAGTTATTTTTTGTTTCCACATAGACTAAAACATAGACAATAGATTTGTTTATTATAAATATATTAATACTCATGTTTATTCGACAGTAAATACATTTATGAGGGTGGCCCACTTCTTTAGAAGGTTATTTATATAGAAGATTAGGATTAATAAACAAATGATGTTGCAGATCAGTTAGTGTGGGTGTTGTTTGTATTTGTTCTAGACCCGGGTTCGAGGCAGGTCAACTCCGTTTTTACCATTTGTTTTTTTCCTTTTTTTAAAGCTTTCCATGTCGGGCACGTGGCCTTTCCCTATGCTTTCTCATACATATAAAGTATTATGACTGATCATATACACACATACGATCTTACCACACACACACTTCATCTCCTTTCTCTCTGAGTCTCTGCTCATACGGCCGCCCTCCGCCGCCATACTACCACGTTTATTTCCATCTCCACCGTCACCGTCGGCCGCCATTATACCACCGTTCCTTGCTGTCTCAACCGTTACCGTCCTCCGTACACTGTGGTTGCTACCACCGTTCGTTCGTTTACGTTTGTTTATGTTAAATGCAACAGCCGTTGAAATGGTATGTTTTATTATTATTGTTATTATAATATTATTATTAATATTATTATTATTATTTATTGTCACTGTATGTACTCATGGTTCTTCTTTGTTGGTCTGATACCGGCAACGGTAGCGGCGGCGGTTTGGTACTCTTGCTGGCGGCGGTTGTAGCGGTCAAACCAGCGGTGGTAGTTGGTGTTTAAACACTAACGGCCGCCGTCTGTTCGACGGGCCCATGATTAATAGTTTCTATGTTTTGATTGTTTGTTGTGTGTTCAATATTGTTGACTATTGAGTACCTGGTTCCTGCCGAGTTGCATGTTGTCTTAGTGGCGGCGGTTACAGCGGTCGTATTCAACCGGCGGGTGGTAGTGGGTCGGTTCAACGCCTACGGCCGCCGTCCGGTTCGAAGGGCCCCTGATTTATAGTTTCGTTGTTTTGATTGTTTGTGTGTGTTGAATATTGTTGGGTATTCATCACTCTGGTTCCTGCCGTCTTGAATGTTGTCTTCATACCTATGTTTTCTTAACACTGATTGTGTTTTCCAGCCCTGGCTGTGCAGGGCGGCACAAAGTGCTCTTTATTGGTGTTATTGACCTGGCGGTGTTAGTGGGTTGATTCCGCGTGTGCACCGTTGTTTGGTTCAACGATCACCCTTATTTAATTGTTTCTTATCCAGTGGTTTAAAAACGTTACGTTGATGATGCGAGGACATTTTGTCTATTTAAAGAGGTTATGATCATGGTTTTGTATGCACATGTGTGAATCACGTGACTTGGCTATCGGTGTGGCTATTATATTATATTATAATTATAATAAATATATTAATACCCATGCTTATTGAACATTGAACAGTAAAAGCATTCTTAAAGGCTATGATGATGGCTTTCTATGTGCCTAATTGAATCTGGTAAATATAAGGTTATCTACACCTTGGCGGGGTAACGAGATGGCCATGTGACTTGCTACATTTTCACAGGGCAACCGGTAATGGTGCAGCCATAGCAGATTAATCCTTACATGACAACCGATAACAATGCAACCATGGCGGCTTCTAGGTTTGGTTGTTTGAAAAGCTGAATCTGAGCCTTAGTTTGTGTGGTGTTTGCTTTATGATCATCTGTATGTTATTATGAAGACTCTCAGTACGCGTTAGTGAATGTAAGCAAACATGAGGTTATCCGCGTCTTGCCAGGGGCAACTCTCATAAATACATTTGCTGTTCAATAGGCATAAGTATTAAATATTTTATATTATATTATCATGATAGTATTTCGTTGAATGTTGGCCTGCTGATATGTTCCTGGGTCAATTTGACCAAAGATAAGGTTATCCGCCATCTTTACGGCGGTTCTGATAGATCTTGCTTTTCTATGTATTGGTTTTATACATTTTTTTGGGTTTTCTAACAGGTTCAGGGTGTTGGCCTGGTGGTGGCTGCTGTCTTTCTTTATCAGTTGCCCACGCCAGATTCGTTGGGTATGTCGTTTTTATAGTGATTCACGTGTTTTATCTGATGAGGTGTCTACACATGTGTTAAACTCGCTTTACATGTTTACTTACTGGTATTATATTATCATTCTAGATTTTTTAGTGGTTTCTTTTAATTTCCTGTTTTCTCTCGCCGAGGCTCTTCTTCTTTCCTTATTTATTCTTTTCAGTAACAGTTGAAGGTTATCTCTGCTTTAGATGCTTCTGCTGATGGCGTTTGATTGATGTTTTGTTTTATTAGATTTTTAAAGAAGCTACATTGAATGTAATTGGAGTGCAGCCATTGCGGACTTATCCTTATGAGATATTTCGTATCTTGGCGGGGCAACCATAGGTTCTTGTGGTATGCCAATGTTTACGCATTTCATTTGATGTACATGTCTTGGGGCTATGACGAAATCCTTTAATGCATGTTGCTCTGATTGTCGTTGCTCTTGCTTCGTCGTCTATGATAATGCCATTGCCTTCGGTTTCCTACGTGATTAATGGGTCTGCAGCCATGGCGGACTTATCCTAATGAGATATTCCGTATCTTGGCGGGGCAACCAAGGTTCATGTGCTAACCAGGCGATGTGCAATATGTGTGGGTTTATCTAAGCCTGTTAGACCAGTCGATGTGCAGCCTATTGGTCTGCTGAACCCCAAAATGTTACTTTCCTTGGTAACATGTGTATATAATTTCTGGTTTACCTGCTTCTGTTGGTGTGATTGTAATTATGAGGTCTGCCCACCTTCTTTAGAAGGTTATT
>JAUTDX010005568.1:0-23675 GCA_030844895.1 Ambrosia x helenae | reverse complement strand
CTGTTTGGTATCCTTTCAGCATTCGAATAAGATTCTGCTTACAATGTTAATAGTTAAGAACATTTATAGTGGGGTAACTCTTTTCATAAATGTTTTGGTAAGCGATGACTTCTATATGATCGAAAGCAAAATAAGATCTTCACGCCCATGTGGCATAGTAATTTTACACAAGTTTTCAAGCCCATTTTGCTTAGTTGGTTTCGTATTTTCGGTATAAGGTATTATAACCGAAAATACCGAATCCGATCGGTATTGGTACCGATACCGAACCGATAAATTCGGTTATCAGGATCGGTATTGGGTTTTGGGACATTTCGGTATCGCTATTTTCGGGATCGGTATCGGTACATACCGATATCGTCCCGAGCTCATCCCTAATGTTAACTATATTGATTCCACCAGTTGTAATCCGACCACCCAGGCGGCGGCTAAGATCTAATAGCCATTTTGTTATTGCTGCTTTTTAGTCCTTCCAGATTATCAAAATATGATTGTTTTGAACCTAAAAAGAACCAACACTAACCAGACACAGTTTTCAATCTGAAACGTTTCTCAGCATAATGTAACTATAAGTAGTCATCACTAATCACCATCATGAATCCCTTACATAATTTGTTGACTATCAAATGAACATAGTTTAATATATGTCTGTTCATGTACAACACGTTCACTTACAAAAAAGAAAATGATGCAGCAATAATTTCTGTTGTGTGTCCATCTCCAGTGTCAATATTCCAGTTACCTTTGCTTCTGACTCAGCTTCCGGCATCTGCAATATATATCTAAAATTAAGATGGCAGTAATATCAAAACTGTTTCATTTTCAAGATGAAAACGGCTTACACTACTTTGCTATGTTGAAGAAGCATTTGTAAGTGCCAGGATTCCACCAGTATCAACCAACTGTATTGCATTCCCAACATCACGTGGAACCTGTACGTCCTGCCGCCAACAACTTTGATGAACACATATTTCGTAATCATGTGGTTAGAAAAGGGTTTATGTGTTGAAATCTACCTCACTCGACTTCTTTTTTCCTGAGAATGCTTTAAACCACATTCTCTCTTCTGTTGGAAAGAAAAAAACTAGTAATTATTCACATCCACTTGATTAAATTATATGAAATAAAAACAACACCCACCTTTATATATAGCTGAGCGATCAACGAAAGGACAATGTTCCACCAGTTCAACTGACTCCCGTTCAAAGTTGCAGAATTCCAGTATGTATTCTCCGGTAGTTAATTGGAAACCAGAGAGATCTCCACCAATGATGTGATTCCATGACTTGTAATAACCCAAAGCATCTTCTTCCACGGTCTTTTCATCAATATCATCCTCATACACAAACCCAATCCCACATGCCTTTGTACGTATTCTAGGAATATAAAGTTCTTCACTTCCTGATCTAAAAACATAATTGTTTACATGTTCTACAGTAATAGTAATGTGGTCACCAACTTTCATCTCATTCGGCCCAAACATCCAATAGCTTAACACACATATATGGTACTCTTCACCATCTTCAGAATCCGCTTCAAGTGCCTTCACCCATATAACATAATGGTTATAAATCCACGTGAGGTTTTTGTGATATTACTAATTTTGACATATGGCCTCTTATAACTATCCCCATATGCGAATGCATCCATACAGATGAAATTCAACCCTCGAAGCTTCTTAGAAGATGATGGGATGGTAAAGGATATTGACGAACCCACACTTCTACAACTAATCCAGTCAGGCATTTCTTTCCCTTCATAAAACGTGCTAAATATTCCAAATTCATAACACATCTGCCAAATAGATACAACATTGGTTAATAACCTTATATTCATAATACATACTCACATATACAATAAGACCCAATTAATTAGAGGACACCTTTGTTTTAACTTCTATTCCTCTGCAATCGGAAGAAGATTTGAAGCGCCTTTCTTTAATAAAGTCTAAATCTGTCCAGCCCAAAGTATGTAATAACTTTTCCTCAACATTTGCTATATCATGGATTTTCAAAATGCCATCAGCTTCAATATCTAATTCATCTGAGTTAAACCATCCATTAAGTTCGAGTGGGGACATTTCAGAATTAAATTTCAACTTTCTTATGCTAGGCCAGAAATCCCCATAGATATCCAATGTTAATTTTCTTAGCGTGCATGGAGGATTCTCGATTGATGTAAGCATCAGACATTCATCCATATTGAGTATGTCAAGCCTAGGAAGGGTACACACACAACTAGGCATTGAAACCAATGGATTGTAACCTAAAAATAATTCCTTTAACATGGACATGCAACTAAAGTCCAAGGGAAAGGATTCATTAGACAAATTGTTACCAACAAGTGACAAAGTTCTTAACGAGCTGGGTAAAGAAATCATAAAGAACTTCGAATCACTTGGTATGGCCTTCACATTCCCCATCTCGATCTGAGATTCATTGGAACTACAACCATCCAACAATAATGTCTTGACCTTCTTTAACTTGCCTATGGAATTTGGAAGCTCTCTAATGTTGTAGCAGTAACTCAGATCAATATGGATAAGTTCATGACATTGGTCAACTAAATCACTCACCTCAATCAAACTAATGCAGTTTCTAAGTATTAATCTCTCCAATGCAAGGAGTTTGAAAAAACCACCAACACTATGAAGTTGTTCACAGAAACTCAAATCCAAAATCTTCAATGATCCTAGCAATCGCTTGTCTTTTGAGCTTGATCCCATTAGCCCCTGAAGTGGAGATAAATTGAAATATATGGTTAGTGGATTTTAGTAACTCAACACATATAAGCTATTAAGCTCAACAAAAAGTGAAGTAGACTCATCAAAATCCATTAACTACCTTTTTCTTGTGTTGTTGATTTTAGTATCATCAATCATTTTATGAAATTGTGATTTACACGAAACAGAAGGGATTTTAGATTAAGCTCTAATATGGTGGTTTAGGAGGTGCGCGTTGCACGCCCATACAAGTTGATCTAATTCCGTACATGATAAATAGTAGTTAGTTGCCAACAGTTTTTTCACCAACTGAATCAACAACACTTTATCCATCTCACCACCTTGATTAACATTCTATAAAAGTGGAATTTTGGGTTATAGGATTTAAAGAAAAAAACAATTTTGCAAGTTTCAGATGAAATACTATTTTTAAAGTGTATTCATTATTAATTAATATCTAAAAGCTTATACCTTGTGCCTCTTCGCAGGTGGTTGTGGGTTACTACAAGACATGCCAAAAGATTCAATATTGCTATAGGACATGTCAAGAGCAACCAGATTATCCATTGGTAAGTCTAAAGGTATAGACTTTAAAGGGGATCCATGCATACACAACCATCTTAATTCTTTTGGAAATTTCTTGAAACACCCATTTAATTGCACATAATTGAGTTGGAGCAGCATTAGATTATCCATTCGACTGAATGACTCTGTTTTCAACTCAAATGATCCATGTGACTTCGTTTTGTCAAGCATTATCATGTCAAGGGAAAGGCCTAGAAGACTTCGCATATCTAGAAGACTTCGCATATCCTATTAAGAAAGTCAATGTCAAAAAAAAAACTATAAATATCATATATACGGAGAATAAAAATACTTAGAACATGAATAACCACTGAAAATACATGACCTCTTACTTCATTTTGGTTCAGCACTTTGAATGACTCCTCTGGAAACCATAACCGACTACGCTCCCATGGCTTCACGAGCGATTCTTGACGTACTAAATCTCTTCCCATCTCTTGAATCAATGAATGCATTGCCAATTCGTTATTCGATTCGATACTAAGAAGGCTTTTGTCAACGAGATTCCTCATCCCAATTTCCGTGTTAATATCACATGCATCCAATATTGTTTGAGCCACATCTCTATCTATTCCCACAAAAAAACAGGCAATATGCTTAAACAATTCCTTATCGTTTGTATATAGCAATGAATCAAAGCTCATCCTCAGTGCCATGTTGATATGGGCATGAGGTTCTTTCTTTAGCATTTCTATGTAGTTTTTCCAATGCGCCACATCTTCCTGATATAGAGACCTGCCCAACACTTCAATAGCTAACGGATGTCCATCACAATACTTCACAAGCTTTTTTGAATCCTTTTCATAGCCTTCTTTGGGATTTTGGCTATGGAATGCATGAAGGCATAAAAGCTTTAATGATGTAGATTCATTTAAGCCATTAAGTAATACCTCTTTATGATTGGGATGATCTTGTGACTTGAATAATGCACACTTTTTTGTTAAAGATGCGTCCTTGGTTGTAACTATAACTTTGCTTCCTGGATGCAAACCTTTGCTTCCAAGCAAAGCATCCAACTGCTCGAACCTACCAATATCATCAAGCACTATAAACACCCTTTTACGGGCTAGCACATTCTCAATCTTAGAGGTGTACTCGATGCAATCATTAACTCGTAACTCGATGTTTTTTGAAATGTCTCCATGAAGTTGCTTTTGTAATTTAAGGAGTCCATTAACGCGTTCGTTGCATCTTGCATCAATACCTTGAACAAAGCTGCTTTTATCAAATTTACTAGAGTGTAACCCGAAAACATATTTAGCCAAATATGTCTTCCCAATCCCACCTATGCCCACAATAGTTAGAATGTCAACAATATGATGAGATCGATCTGTCAACCACGAACCAATGAAGTTGATCTCATCGTCCATCCCAATCAGCTGTGGCAGGGTATTACATATGGGCACACGTAACTTACGGTGGATGTCTGCAACAACTTCTTTAATAACCTCTCTCTCTTTCCTGGAAATTGATTTGATTTTAGTGAGAAGTATAGACCGCGCATCCTGATCTAAGGATATGCCAATTCAAATATCCAAACAAAATTTATCATATTATGCTAGGGGGGACTGGGGCACAACCAGGAACCACCACGGGTACCCTACTCCCAGCACGGTAACGCCGCCGCCGGTGGTGATGGTAGGGGTCCCGTGGCCTTCATCCGTGAGTTTGTTCACGGTTTGTTTACCATTTCTTATGATTTTCATTTTCATTAATTTAGCCAGTTTTTTTGTATTTGGACGGTTTTTATTTTTTATTTTTAACGGTTATAAACAAACACAAACACATAATTAAATAAAAGAAACATAAACATAATAATATTAAACATAAAAAAATACAAAATACTAAACATAAAACAAACATAAATAAAATAAGCTTAAACTTGACACAACAGTTGTCATGCCTCGACATGATCGAACGTGTTGCGGTAACGAGCCATTTTTCTGGTGCGTGCCGCATGGTCTACTTACGTGAACGCCACAGCCAACGCCGCGTCAATGCCCAGGTGCCGCCTCATGGTGCGTGCGTAGAAGGCAGTCCACCGATCACATTTATTGTTGAGACTTGAGATCGGTCTATTTTCGCTGGAGGCTCTCGATGGTGCAGTCGTTTTATGCCGACTTACTGGTTGAAGTCGGCCAACACACGATCCCAAAACTGTGTGTCCCTCCCCGAACCCTGGCGGCGTTTGCGTTGCAGGGCAAGATCGTTTTGTGCATCTTTAATTCACATGACCAAAGCGATTTCTTCTTCTTCGGTCTAATGCATCATTTTTCTGGTTTGAAGGGTGTGGGTGTGGGTTTAACCGTGGATGTGAATGTGTGTTTTAACCATAGTCACATAAATCGCTCCAATAACCACGATTTTCGTATTGGATCGAAATGTACCAGATCGGAGTTCGCCATTGTTCCGATCGACTATGGTACGGTGAACCAAACAGTTGTAATTCACTGTTGTAATTAACGATCAACCTTTCAAGGGAACGTGGATCCAGGAGAGATTAATTCACGTTCCATATGATAGAGAAATCAACTGATTTAGACCTAAAAACGCGAATTGAAAGAATCTGAAAGACTTCATATTCCCCTGTTTTGGCACTCCAAACTGGGCGGGATAATGTATATCTCTGACACTCTGACGAGCTCGAATCAGAGGTAAGACTCTTCACTTAACCTCTATTTTCCCTCTAATATCATCATGTATAAATTCCCTCTTATTTCATCTCCAATTTCATCCACGCTTATATTTCCTGTTAAAATTCACGTACCTCTGTTTTTCTACCCTGTTCTCATATCTTATTTTTAAAATGGCTTTTGGAAGTCAATCTCAAAAAATAGTAGATGAAGATGAGACACTTGTGCCAGAAACTCAAGGTAATTATGTTGACCTTGAGGATTGTTAGAAGATTATCAAAAAATGAAAGTCAACGGAAAAAGTCAACTGCACAAATGAAAAGGCACCAAAACGCAACAGTTATGTCGGTTCAGTTTTAGGACACGTCGGTTATTTTAGTTAGTTATTTAACCGCCAATATGTATGTATACATAGCAACCTTGTGTATCATTATTAGTGTGGAAAATAATACTATGTTGTACATATCAAATCCTCCACCCTCTGTTTCATTACCGAGTCACTGCACATGGCTGTGCATACTCATTGTTCATCATAATCCTATGTAACCAAGTATATAATATGCGAACAGGGCAGAATTTAAACATGGTATCAGAGCGCCACGTTAAAAATCCTGGGAAGAAGAAGAAGGAAGCCTATGAAGAGAAATCCGAGTAAGTCCCCTGTTTCGCAAAGCAATCAGAAATCTATCCAGAAAAAGGAATCGAACATCAGTGAGTGTTTGTTTGATTAATAATTGGTTATTATCATCGTTATATCAGAAAAACGCAGTCAAAAGAAGGCCATGACAGATTTAAAGACAAAAACGGAGAAGAAACTGTTTTCCGGCCAAATATTCCGGCAAAGAGAAACACACCGGAAATCAGTAAAGAACCATTTCAGAATAGAAAAAGAAGTGTTCAGTAAAGGGTTTTAAAGCGCAGAGCCGATCAAACCCAAGTGATTTCGATACAAGGCAGAAGGCCATGAAAAGTCGAAAGTTAAAGGATGCATTTTGTAAAGAAGAAGAAGATGGACGTGTGATACCCATCTTTCCCTCATCGCTTCTGGACCAGACGGTCCTAAAATAAGCGACAGAAGATCATGTGGATCAAGAAGAGATAGTCGTGAAGACTTATTATGCAACAAGGATTAGAAGATATAGAAGAATGGTTCAAATTCAATCAAGAAGAAGAAGATAAGAAAGACTGCAAGGAGATGAACAACAGAGTAAAGACTATCATTTCTTGATTAGGGTAGTGATTGTTAGAAGATTATAATCAAGAAATGAAAGTCAACGAAAAAGTCAATTGCACAAGTGAAAAGGCGCCAAAACGCAACAGTTATGTCGGTTCAGTTTTAGGACACGTCGGTTATTTTAGTTAGTTATTTAACCGCCAATATGTATGTATAAATAGCAACCTTGTGTATCATTATTAGTGTGGATAATAATATTGTGTTGTACATATCAAATCCTCCACCCTTTGTTTCATTACCGCACATGGCTGTGCATACTCATTGTTCATCATAATCCTATGTAACCACTTATATGATATGCGAACAGGGCAAAATTTAAGCAAGGATGAGGGTGTTCAACAAACATCAGCAGCAGCAGGTACTAGAAGCCGATTAAAAAAATATGATGAAGAGAATGATTTATATAGGCCACTTATTGATGAAGCGACATTCCATGGTGCAGCTAACAGTAAGAATCCAGAAGGTAGCAAACAATGGACTTGCAAGCATTGTATGGGGAAGTTCACCAGCACTTATACTAGAATTCACACTCATTTCATTGGGGCTCCTTTGGGGAAAAAGCTGAGATAAAAAGATGCCCTATGGTAAGGAAGATATGGAGTTGTATGAAAGGATTTCTACAAAGGTAAAAGAAGCTGAAAATTCTGGAGTCTCAAAGTCTTTACGAAACTCAGTACTATCTAAAAATGCATCATCAAAGAAAGGCATTGCAGAAAGTTTTGGCATGTTAGAGAGGAGTGCAGTGGATTTGAAGATCATTAGAGGATTGTGTGCAAACGGAATTCCCTTCAATGTATTACGCAACCCGCAATTTCTTGAAATGATTAGTGCCATCAAGAATGCACTGGTTTCGTACAAACCACCATCAAGTGAAAAAGCGAGAACCACATCACTTGATGAATGTGTTCAGGATGTTGAGAAGGAGTTAGCACCCATTAAAGATATGTGGTACACACAAGGAGTATCAATCATTTCGGATGGGTGGTCTAATGTTAAACATAGTCCACTTATCAATGTTCTCGCGGTAAATGCACGTGGTGCAATGTTTATGTACGCGAAAGATTTTTTAGGGCTGGAAAAAAAGGGAGTAGAGATTGCTAAGTTTCTTCTTGGAGCCATCGAGATGATTGGACCCAGCAATGTAGTGTCGGTTGTAACCGATAACGCAACTAATTGCAAAGCGGCTGAGAAAGAGATCGAGAAGGTATATGAACACATTTTTTGGTCCCCTTGTTGTGTACACACAATAGATCTTATTTTTAAAGACATGGCAAATGAATTTTTTGGCTATTCGACATGTATAAGAAAGGTAAAGCTATAGTAAAGTATTTCCTAAACCACACTCATGCCTTAGCAATTTTCAGAGAAAACTCAAAGCTGGAATTGTTGAAAGTTGCAAAAACTCGTTTTGCATCGCATTATATTCTCTTGCGAAGGTTATTAGATTGTAGGGAGCCACTAGCAACAACTATTGTCCTCAATTCTTGGCGAGAATGGGTCAAGAGTAGGGATGAAAAAAATCGAGAAGCCGAGACAAAAGTTTCTGATACAATCAAAGATGACTTGTTTTGGGAAGATGTTGAGAGTATATTAGCTATCACAAAACCAATTTATTTGCTAATTAAATTCTGTGATGGTGAAGGTCCCAAAAACGGGAGAAATACATGAGAGAATGGACAACATGGTTGGTGAAATCAAAGATATTATGACGGAAAACAAGAACTCGATTTATTTCCCGCAAATTGAGTGTATTCTTATGGCAAGATGGGAAAAAATGTCAATTCCGCTTCATTGTTTAGGCTTTGCTTTAAGTCCTAAATTTTATGATAGATTCTATTTAGAGAAGTTGGCAGATTCTATTTAGAGAAGTTGGCACCTGGTGGGATCGAAAGAACCGCTCCTAACAAAGACAAGGAATATATTCAAGAGCACAATTTGCCAAAAATGAAGATGAATATAAAATGTTGCGAGCACAATTTGCAACATTTCATATGACAAAAGGAATATATTCAAGAGCTGCAACGCAAGCCGATGCCGTCACTATGGATGCCATTGATTGGTGAGGTACATATGGATTGGAGACACCGGAATTGTCCGATGTAGCAATAAAGGTACTCTCACAACCAATTAGTAGCTCTTCGGCCGAGAGAAATTGGAGTACATACTCCTACATCCATAGCGTCAAGAGGAACCGTTTAAATTCCAAGAGAGCGGATAAACTAGTGTTTATTCACTAAAACATTAGACTTCAATCGCGTTTTTTAGATTCTTATAAATCTGGCCTGAGCAAAAAGTGGGACATCAATCCGGAAAGTGCATACATAGAAGGTTCAAGTGCACGATTGGAAGAAATGTTTGGGAAGATCTCGATAATGAAAATGCTGCGAACGGGAAAGGAAAAAGGGTAGCGACTCGATTAGGTTATGTAGTTTGTACTTCTGTTTCTAATTTTTCTGTTTTGGTTCTGTTTTGATTTAAAACTCAATTTTGGTAACTTTGGCATTTGCTGCTGTTTTGATTGAAATTTCTCTTTTGAATGAAAATTATGTTTGGTAAAAGAACAACACAACATTGAAGAAACAACAGCATTATTGATATCACCATTCTATTTTGGTAACTTTGAGTTTATTGATACCATCATCCCAGAAACAAAATTATATAAAAACAAAATTATAGTGGTGAATATCATTAAAATTTTATATCGGGTACATCAAACCGGACTATATGGAAGACCGTACATGTACGTACCGAAATGAACCTACCCCCTCCGTACTGAATTCATCAAGCCTAGCAAACTGTGTTCCCGTACCAGAGCGAACCGCGATTTAGGTGACTATGGTTTTAACCACAGTGGTGTGGTGGGTTCATATACAAAAAAATCTCAACGGTTTTGCATGTAAAATTCAATTTACTGACCATTTTTGGAACGGTTTTAATGCAAACTTCAATTGTGTTGACCGTTTTGGTAGGACGGTATAAATTAAAAATTCAATTGCTTTGATCGTCTGGTGGGGCGGTTTTTAAAATTTAAACCATGTGAAGTTAAAAAAAAGTTTCAGTAAAGTGCCATGCCGCCTCCAAAATTGTGTTTAGATGAAGTGAATTAGTGAAGTAACGTGGCAGTGAAGCGGAAAAAAAATAAAATCCGGGTAATGCCCCACTGCCCCTTCCCCCCGAATTATGTTAATGATGCAAGATCTACAAAATTTAGCTGGGTATAAAACTGTTAAAAATATTCTAACTGAAACATGGGGGTTTACCTGTCCTTTGCATTTGTTCCTATTAGATTAGCAACTTCAGTGAGTGCCATCTTCCATGACTCCATCTTTAGAGCCAATTGACTTCTTTTCTCTGCATCTGTTTCTGACTCCATCCTCTTTTTATGCTTTTTTGCCATTGCTTTTCCAAATCTACCTTGTTGCTTCCTGATATGGGTGGGCTCTACATGATAGAAGATGGGGATAACGATTTGGTTAGACTTCCTCTTCTGCTCAAGGATCAGTAAAAGTTCATCTAGGCACCATGGGGAGGTGCCATAATTCTCGGACAAGACAATAATAGAAGCCCGGGATGACTGAATCGCACTCTCCAGTTCTGGTTTGAGTGGTTCTCCAGTTTCAATCTCTTCATCATCCAAAAAGGTTGTGAGATTAGCATCCAAAAGAGCATCATAGAGGTAGTCGGTGAAACCATTACGAGTGTCAAGACCTCGAAAACTTAAGAAGACATCAAAGCGATGATTATGATCATCAGTTGAAGATGATGATGATCCTCGTAAAATCTCAGTGATAAGAACCATTCTTACTGATGAATTTAGTGGAAGGTAGGTTTGAATGATTTGACAGAGCAGATGAGGGAGGGAGTAGCTGATGAATTGGTCTTCGACTTTAAATAAGCCTTTTAATTTAGAGGCAATTTCTTATCTACCCCTACAAATTTGTAAAATATCATATGTATACCCTTTCAAAACTAAAATTATCATATATATCTTTTTTTAACCGCAAGAAATAACGAGCCACCCAAAATGACACCGAGTGTTGTGGCCAAGGTCGACTATACGATCGCCGCTAGCCCCTTGGCTCTTTCAGATGTGTGGAAACCCGACCTCCACCCGTCCGAACGCACGACAGTGAAATAATCGGTAAAACCTCTCCTCCCATCCAAGTCGAAGCGACATCACCCGTATTCGCTCTTCACCCGGATATCGAAGAAAATAATAAAGAAAGTGGGAATTAAACCTAGGTCATAAGGAAGACCAAATCTTTCCCCAACCACTCCACCACTACCTCATTTGTTGTTAATATATATCATTTCAAAGTAGTTTAAATATCAAATATACCAAAATCATTTTTTTTAATAAATGTCTATTTTACCTAACTTTTCAAATCATTTAAAATTTCATATATGCCATTCTTCTTACAAAAATTGTTCAACTTTCTTAGATTCATTAGTCCACCTTTAATATTCAACGGAGGCATATTTTTTTTATACTATATAGGTAATGAAATGGATGGGAGAATGGAATGAACGAGGTAATTGAATAGACAATGTAATGGAAAGGATCATTACCATTCCATGTCGTGTTTGGTTGCCATGTGGGAATGAAACAAAATATTACTCTATATTGTTTGATAGGCAGGAAAAGACGAAGAGATAAAATCGTTGGTGAGTGACGGTGGTGGATTATGGTTAGTGGCGGTGATGGGGGGTGGTGATATGTGGTGGCGGCAGCGGTGAGTAGTGGTGGTGGGTTGTAGCGTGGTGAAAGGTGGCGGTGGACAGTGGTAGTTTTGGGTGAAGCTAATAGTGGCTATGGTGACAGGTAGTAGCTACGGCGGATGGCGCGATGGTGGGTGGGTGACGGTGGTGGGTGGTTGTGGTGGCAGTGGTGGGTAACATCGGTGAAAGGTAGCAACGGCGGTGGATGACGACAATGTTGGGACGTTGCGGCGACGGTTGTGGGTGAGTGGTGGTGGATGGCAGCGACGGCGGTGGTGGGTGGTGACGGTGGTGGTTGGTGGCGGGGATGGTGGGTGGGTGACAGTGGTGGGTAGCGATGTCAGCGGTAGGTGGCGGTGGATGGCCCAGGTTGTGGGTGGTGGTATTGAAGGTGGCGATGGAGGGTGGAGGTGGGTGGTTGCGACGGCGGCGGGTGATGACGCTGGTAGTGGGTTGTGGTGGTGGGTTGTGGGCTTTGATGTTGTTACTGAAGGGTTAAAGAGGGGATGGAATGAAATGAAAAGAATCATGAGGGGTGGATGGAATGGTTTTGAGGCAATGAAATGCCTTGTGAAATTGGTGATTCCATTCCATTGATCAACTAAACACACAATCTATCATTACCTCACAATGGTTCATTCCATTCTACCTTCCATACCAACATGCCAAACACTATTCTAAGTAAAAAGAGGAGACGAAAGTTTCTTTGTTTAATGTCGATCAAAATCCAAATAACAAATAGGGTTTCAACAAATTATTTTTTAAGGGTGACTTTCTATGTACAGGACCGATTGGTCACCGGGTTTTCGTCAAAGACGATTACCCGTCACCCCCACTTTGCGGACGCGATGTTCTATCAGGCCCCGGCCGCCGCGCACACAGATAGAGCTATAATGGTCATTAAGAAAAATTCATTAAAACCTTGGTATATATATATGATATTTTTTTGGTTTTGATTGAATACATATGAAACTTTTCAAGTTTGTAAAGGACTAGTTTTATACCCGCCGCGCGTTGCCGCGGCGGGGCAAGGGGTTACCGCGGCATAC
The DNA here is from genome assembly GCA_030844895.1 of Ambrosia x helenae. Taxonomy (NCBI): domain Eukaryota; kingdom Viridiplantae; phylum Streptophyta; class Magnoliopsida; order Asterales; family Asteraceae; genus Ambrosia; species Ambrosia x helenae. The sequence goes on along the minus strand of JAUTDX010005568.1, from coordinate 10,733 downwards.
ATAGCCGCCGCAAGTTGCAACGGCAACATATGACGGGTAAAAACGTATCATCACCATCGTCTCGCGACGGCTGGGAACTCCAGACGAAGGCACAATAAAACCAAGACAAAGGTTTTTACCGGCAAACTATGTATATGTCTTAAAACACAAATTATGGAGTTACAAAAGTTGCAAGTAAATAAATTTAAATTGCTTTTAAACACAAATTATGGAGCTAAAGAAGTGCAAGTAAATCAATATAAATCAAGTCAAAGGTCAAAGTTAAATGCAATAAATCGAAGAATTAATTAAAAGGAGTTACAGAAAAGGAAGGGCTTACTATCCCCTTGATCAGTAAGTCCAAAGCAAGCCTGCGCTGGTTTATTCCATTCATTAACACAACCACCGTACCATCGCCACCTACGACCTCACCGGTATCCCCTCCGTTACCGGAAACCATGTCGGATTCCCACAACCGTTAATACCGTCAACATCGAGTAAGGATTCAAAGCACCGTCACTAACCACCAAGGACGGAGAATACAAAGCGACATACAACAGCGGAGAATACGAAGAACCAAAACCAGATCTCCAAGAGGAGAAGAAGCGGATTTGGTGACTGTGGTGGTGTCGGTGGTTGTCGCCTAGGGTTTCCATATCCAACCCGGCAAAACCACCCTTATCACCAACGCGTCTGTCTCTTAACCGGAGACAACAGAAAACGACACCGATCAACACACCGTCGGCCTGAAAGCACCGATCTACCACCGGCGCTTATAACGAAGCAACCCAAGAAGCCGGCGACCGGCGTAACCGGTCAACAACACGCAACCAGGAGTTCTACAAAAGAAGCAACAGAGAGGAAGAAGACGGGAACGGAGGCGGAAGTTGCCGCTTAGAACCGCCACAGAGGTGAAAGATTTGTAGAAAGAGAAAGACGGTGGATATATATGGAGGAGTAGCAGCTTTGAAGACTTGTACCCCGTATAAACCACGCTTTAAAGTGTTGTATTGACCGAAACAGTGATCGCCCCTCACATTCAAAGTTGCAATTTAAATCTATTTATAATATTTATGAAATAAATTCTTTAATTTAATATATGCTTATTGGGCACCAACTACTTTTTTTTTTTTTTTTTGAACGGCCAACAAATTGGAATCACTCACGAAACACTGGAGTATCATTGTGCCACCAGTGTTGTCACGCGATCATATTCCACCACCAAGTCACCAATTCAGGAGGAAACTCATAATTATAAGAAAACCCCCTTTGTGAGATTCGAACCCTTGACCTTATGGCCCCTAAGTCTTATCTCACCACCAAGATACCACTAGGCTATAATGCCTTGGGTTGGGCACCAACTACTTAGTTTTGGAATTTACATCGAACGAACTTCAACCAATCGACATCTTCCAGAAAGACGAATTATATTATATACTACCATTAATAATTGAATTATATTATATATTATATTATAATTATAATACCATTAATAATTGATGCCAATGAAAAAACTGAATATGTTAGGTGGAGGCTACTCTAATGTACCCTCGTTTCCTTCAAATTTGTTGCATTTAGGACTGTAAACAAACTGAATTTTTAATGATCAGATATGAATGTTTGACAATAACTTCGTTTGTATTCGTTCATTTAAAAATAATGAACAGACTCAAAAACAAGTTTTGTCGGTTTAGTTAAACGAACGAACATGAACAGAGGCCGGGTTTGTTCGTTTATGTTCGTGAACGTTCGGTAAGGTGGTCGTTTGTGTTCGATAGTTAAATAGGGTTTTTATTTTTATAAAGTTTTTTACATTCTTTAAAAAAATTATTGTTTTATCCAAATAAATAAATAATTTTGTGTGATATACGTATATGGCTATATGAGATCAATAAACCCTACTTTTACTATACTCATCAAATAAATAATTAATTAAGACTTCAAGTTTAAGATGCAACCTTAGTTTTTTTAGACACTACTTTATTATGTTTGTCAATATTATGTTAAATACAGCGTACGTTTCTACAATTAGGTTATATTTTAGGTGGATCTAGTTAATTTCTTAATATATGTGAATTCAATCTTATTCGAAAGTTAATATATGTCTCTTTGTGTTTGTTTTCGTTCATCAACACTTCTTTGTGTTCATTACTGTTCGTTTGTGTTCATGTGCGTTCATGAACAAAATTAATAAACGAACACGAACATAAGTGTTTACTTAACAAACAAACACGAACATAAATTCTTGTTCGGTAAGTGTTCATGAGCTGTTCGTGAACAAATAATTTCCTTAACAAACAAACATGAATAAGGCCTTGTTTGTGTTCGTTCAATTCGTTTACAACCCTATAATGCTAACTTATTAATTTACATTTATGAAACACTAATTTAAAAAAAAAAAAAAAACACTACCCTTTAACCTTTGTCATTACATGAAGGTCGCTACGTCCACTACCTCGTAGATGATCCTATATACAATAAATGTAGTATAAAATTAAGAAAAAATAATTTAAGTGAAAAATAACACCACTTGAATCCAATATCCATTGAATTCGTTCATTTTTGGGTTCATGGAGTTCAATCTTGAAGTTACTTAAACGATGGGTCAATCGCTTCCTCCCAATAATGAGTTGTAATGTTTAAGCACCGTCTTTCAAAACCCCCCTTTAGTTCTTTGATTACTTTTTTTTCTTGTTTTCCGAGCAATAACTCCAAGATCTTGCCAAATCAAACTCTTACCCAGTTAATCATGGTGTACCCTTCGCTCGTCTAGCGAAATTTCGTTGAGTTGATTGAATTTCAACTTCTTCGTCTTCTATAACTTGCATTTCTTCAATATCGCCGTCCAAATTATATCCTTCTTCATGTGTCTCTAACACAACTTCATCGTCTTTCATATATTTGCGGATCGGGAGGGGCCGCTCATGTCACACCCAAAATATCCTTCTTCATTATATCCTTCTTCATGTGTCTCTGACATAACCATTGTTTTACAATTTATTTAAAAATAAAAACATAGTTTTCAAAGTTTTAGGGTCCCAACATCATGTCCATCGTAGTGCCTGCTAAACCCACTCTCTAAATCCCTAAGCATCAGTACATGAAAACATGCTTAAAAACATCAACAAATTGTTGGCGAGTTAACAGGTTTTTAAAGAAGTCAACAAACTTTCAAGTTTAAAAGCATATGATTAAGTATTACTTAAAGAGAACCAAATAGACTAGCTAGGTCTAACAAGTATGATGTAAACCTAAGGCTCCTAATCAAACCATGACTTTTCTTCCCAGGTGTGACCCCTAATCCAAGAGGAACTTTTTGAAGATTATGTTCTTCCCATGTGACATTGTCTACTGAAAGGAAAGGGGGCGTCAACCCAATAGATCTGCTAACACAACTACGACTCTAACCAAGAGCTGATGATTAAGAAAAGCAGGGAAGGTGTCCTCCCGAAAGGGACTGGCGAGGCGTAGTCCAACGCACACACCGTGCACCAACCCAAGGTTATCAAATGTTCCACAATTCTAGTCTAACTCATCATACTAGCATGTTAATCCCCCGATTGTAAAAACGTTGAAAAATATTTAAAAGAGAAGCTGCCGTGAAACTCACCTCAAAGTAGCAAATTACGAAATCTTCTAATCCAAATCGCAATCCTTTACTTAACTACACCCTAAAAATCCATAGGGCCATTTTAGCAATCATTCAGAGTCTAATCAAGTTACTCACCAAACTTCCTCGACTTAGTTTATCAAAAGTTTTAAATTTTCATTAACCCTTACCCTATCGTGTGCATATGTTTACTAATCAATCATAGTGACTTTGATGATTTGTTAAGTTTTAGACTTCGTGTGCATATGTTTAGCATTAAACCACCTATTTCTTAGGTCCTTACTTACACATTCATACATACCTCATTTCATGTTAAACGCCACATAATTTTTCATAATCAACCTATCATAATATACTAATCAATCATAGTTACACAAAGCACGATAGAACACATTCAAGTAATTTCCATATCAATCAAGCTTCCAATGCCTCATGTTAACCTATAGTCATTCTATAAACTTAATTTGGACCTTAGAACATACATATAATCCATGAAAACAAGTCCAATTTGCTGTTCAAAATCAGCCACGAAATGTAACCATCATGTGCCTCAAAATTCACATTTCTGTGACTTTCGCGACATAGTTTTGCACTGTAAACATTTGTTGTTATGGTAAACATATTATGTATCTTAAATAATGACTTTTATACACATTTGACACCAACCAAGATGTTTTTACATCAGACCTCAAAATGAGTGTCTTAAATGCGTAAAACTTCTCGAAAACATGCGTTTTTGCGCATCTTTCACAAACATACCTAGGTTTTTAACTTAGGTCTTTTACATTCACTTTGTCACACTTTTTTTTGCATCAAAATAGGTTACAAAAACTTGCTTTAAATCAGTTTTAGAATATCCACTTCAAAAGCTCGTATTTTGGCGTTTTAAGCTGAAAAACACGTATATTGATATGATAAACGATCATATCTATAGTTTTTTTTGAAAATTCTCTTCTTTTTTTGGTAATAAATAGACTTTCGAATTTTGTTTTTTTTGTAATCAAATAATTGGTCTTTTTCGTAGGAATACCATTTTTTTAGATCCTTATTTTTAGACGGCTGGCATTTATTTTTTCCATTTGGCCAGTACATACAAGGTCTCCCAAGTGTGTAGATCCTACTCAAACTTGTTTTGCACTATTTTAAGCTTATGAAAACTCTCGAAACTTAATTATAATAAGATCTGTAAATAAGTTTAATATTACTCAAAACTCAACATTAGACATTGCATAAACATGAACCTACAAATCAAACAAGCCACATTTCACTAAACTTATCCCTATACCATTTATCTAAATCATCAAAAACATCAAAATCTTATTCTAATTCTTATTCAAAACCCTTTATAAAACCCTTTTTCGAAACCTTTGATTGTTTGGTGAAAACTTAAACAAAACATAAAGTTTAAAGATTTATCACAAGATTGTAGTTCAAGAACATACCATTGTAAATCTCTTGCAAAAACCATGGGTTTTGGTGCTACAATTCGGTTCCTCTCTCTCTAAAAGTCTTGGAAATTTGCTTCAAATCACCCAAAACACTTCATAGCTCAAGAATCCATAGTTGTTTTTGTGAAAGATTCAACAAAAAAAAAAGAACTAGGATGATGATGATGATGAAGGTTACTGTTGGGATGGGGAGAGGGAAGGGAATTTAGAGAGTTTTCTTGAGTGTGTGTTGGGAGGTGTAAGAGTGAGATAGTGTGTGTTGGAAGAGTGTCTAAATACAAGGGATTTCACAAGTAATAATAATAACTAGTTTTACTCCCGCGCTTTGCGGCGGAAATACAGTTGTTATCGGTGTGGCTTGTTGAATAAAACATCAAAAAAAAAAAGTAAGGTGTGGAACTAAATGAGGTATGGTATTTTATACATTTATTAGTTATTAAAGGAAAACAATATGTGGTGGTTAGATGCGGTACCAGGTGCAACGCTCCTGGAATTACTTAGCAAAGGGATTAAGTACAAAGTATCCCGTAGATTCATTGACTCGTCATATGTCATATTAAAACCTGAAATGAAAGCAGCACGATAAGCATGAATGTTAAATATTTGATGTTGTGCATATGTAATTAGACTTCAAACATCATTTTATCTTGAAATTAGCTTAAATGACACTTAAAAAATAAATCTGTCTTAGTAAAGTCAAAAGGAGAAAAGAAGAGTGGCAATTCAGTATTTAAGAGTAAAATGAAGGGTAAATTCGTTACTATTCATAAGGCATTTCAAGTTTTAATTATATATAGAATAATAATTATTAAAATAAAAAATATTAATAATGTTAAAGGGGTGGGGTGGGCGACCGGTTAGGGGGGGGGGGGGGTTGGGTATTATATATATATATATTTTATAAAATCTTATAACATAATATACCCCTCTCTCAATTTATAAAAACCTCTATATATTAAATAATTAAGGTTTTTATCCATTTGGCCACTTATAATATTTCCCCAATTAAAAATATCAATTTTTAGCTAATTTAGTTAAATTAGAGGTTTCCCTATTGTACCGGGTCTCAATTTCGCGTTTCAACTCTAAATCGCGCAACTAATAGACCTAGACGATTTAAAAACCACCAATTATAATATCCACTAGTTTTAATAATATTTTCATCCATAAAATATTATTTCATGTCAAACCAAGCATTAGGGTCAAAATTAGACCTTCTAAAGTTAACCGGGTAGTCCCCATGCTCAATACGGAAATTTACAACTAGGTGATACGAAAATTCTAAAATTCTCAATAAATCTTTAAAAATATTTGTACTCTGCTAATACCTTTCAAAAGACTCTAATTATCACCAACTAAGTTTGATACACAATATCTAATATCGTGTTAATAGTTATTATACTGTACGGGTAATATCCGAATTTTGGCGGTTGTCACAGCTCAATCTTCTTCACTAAGTAACAAAGATCGGGAGGACCCCTTAAACCCTCTTCTCTACCCCTTAAAACCCTCCTCTTGATTTTTTTGGAGAGTAGTGTTTCAACGATAAATCCCGTGTTGCAAAGCGACCACTTACCAGGATCGAATCACATAGGAACCACACGAGTTTCTCCTTTCAAACCCAACGGTTATTTTTTCGGTGGAAAGTGGGAATCGAAACTAAGACCAAACCGGGCAGGAACCCTCCAAGGAGGTAAACCTTCTCACCTCAAACCAGCTGGGCTGAAGATCATTAGCCCCTCCTCTTGATTTAGAGGATTTTTTTCAATATGATTAAAAGTGTTTGAATTGTGTATGAAAGTATTTGAGTTAGGTGAGATTAAATGTTTGAATTGTGTGAGAAATATGTTGTATATATATTAACTAGGATGATTCCCGCGCTTCGCGGCGGGCCTACGGTTATCAGACGCAGGTTCTTTATGACAATGCAAAGCATTTGTTTTCTGGTTTTTTTCCTTTGATTACATGGAGGGAAATTCATGAAGTCACAGAATGTGATGCAAATGGAATTACAAAACAGTAAAAGTGACTAATTATACCATTCCAAAAACTATACCTGCAAATTGATTAAGAGGAGAAAATAATGTTGTCAATACCAAAAGCCACAAAAGGATCAGATAGAGGTTGGCAACTGAACTGCTATCAAAAAAAACATTGGTTACTAAATGTTAGGTAACAAAGAATACCTTTTTACAAACCTTGGTTAGCATAAATGCTCACATCATACATCCTTACTGCAGAATTACTGTCACATTCCCTCATCAAGATCAAATACATAAAAGTTCATTATCAATAATTTGGTCCAAGCATCTAATCGGAGTAATTGAGTACACGAAGCTTACCTCAGCAGTTGAGAGTCAACCCAAATGGGATGACCCTTGCTGGAGCAACCATCACTGAGTACATCAACCTGTCCTGGACCATCAGTTCGATGAAGAGCAGCCTAGCCAAGGTCTTGTAGATGCCTTCACCATCAACAAATAAATCTCCCATGACATTACAACCTATTTCACCAGCTGATATGAGGTTTTTATGGTTGTTAAGTGCATATAATGATATAAAGCTAAAAACGACACCAAATACAAAATAAAATGTTGAACATTTTACCTGTGACTGAACACCAACAGAGCAAAAGAATTCCAGGATGAATGAAGAGGTTGGCCGGAGGCCATGGCCGGCTCCTCTTCCATCACACTACTCTTTCTAGATCGACATGTCTCCCTGTCTCCAGAACTTTGTTTCTCTCTCTATCTCTATGTGTGTGGTGGGTATCCGGCGAAATAAGGTTTTGTGGAGCATGGTGAAAAAAACACGCCTCCAATACCCCTGCCAAGCTAAATGTGTCATTAGGCGTTAAAGTGACACATAAATACAAAGAACAAACAACCAACATTTCATCGAAACAGGTAGAAAAAAACTCGTAGTATTTGATAATCTCACGTTTATAGAAATTACGTTGTGAAGAAAGTCGTTTCTATATTCGGTAGCGAAATGCCACCATTATTAAATTGGTTTGGTCCAGAAACAAATACACAACAGTAAGCTTCTTAGTTGTTATTGTTACCTAATATTATGAAATTCTTCAACTGTTTATACAAACATAAATAGCATAAGCATAAAGCATTTAAGGATAAAGATTTTTAACCATTTAAAATTTCCTTGGAAAAAATACAACAAAGCTGGACATCACCTTTCTGTCATTCATTAAGTTTGCCCGAGACATAATATGCACCCTTGTTAACTGCTTCTTGAAAACAAATCTTATGCAAGAAAAGATTACAGTTGTATTATGCGTTGCATATTATTTATTTTCTAAGAACTTAATAATTAAGTATAACGTTGGAGGTTGTTATTCATTAAAGCAAAGTCCACCAACCCACACACTCAACATTTATCATTTATCAAATTAAATAACCATGATGAAGACAACAGTGTCTTCTCCCCAAACTCTGCAATTAATTAAAACAAAACAGGGTATCTATTTTTGTCCAAATATCAAGCCCTAACAAATCATCAAGGGAACTAAAATTACCTGATGATTAATTACTAAACACCATCGATCAGCAAGAACATACAGAAATCGGAGCTTTTGAAACCTTGGAGAGAGAAAGAGAGAGGAAGTGGACACCGGAAACTTCGACGGAATTCGGAACCGCACGGACGTTACCTACTCATCAGGTCAATGTTAGTAGGCAGGTTAAGCTTCAAGAACAACCGATCTAGCAAAATAAAAGGCTTACCGGAACAGAGGTGTGGTAGCATCTGATCTAGAATAAGTTGTTGCTATCCATCACAAACCACACCCCTCTCCGTCGAAAAAGCTGGCCACCACTTCTCGAAACAAAAGCAAAAAAGAGAAGGTTGGAATGCGATGAAGAAGATGGTTTACAATTATTGATGGCATACAATGATTGATATCTATAATAATAAAACCAAACATCAGATAGGCATGCTGGAGAAGTCTTATTGGTGAAGATGTGGAAATTACAAAGAAGCCCTCGAATACTCGAATACTGTAGTTAAGAGGCGATGTCAATTGATATATATAATAATAATGTAAGGAAAAAAGTTTCTTTTTTTTAAAAAAAAAAGCCAACGGTCACAATTTGGGTGAGGCATTAGAGATTTAAACGTTGCCTTCCACCCAGTGAATCATACCGATACCTACTACCCGGATTCCGGAGGTAATGTTTTAATGGTGGTAGTAGGTACTCGTGACCAATTCTGGTAATCCTTCAGGTGTTCTTAACACTAGGTTTTAGTCGCCTCATTGCCGTCGCAAGGGTCATAAAACAAAAACACATAATGTGGTTACGTCTGCTTACGCGGTGAAAGTACCGGCGTTCGATTGACACCGGTCCGGTTCATCTCATACCCGCGCTACATGGTGGGTGTATCGATGTGTGGTCGGTATTGGTTAAGTTCGTCTAGTGCCTATACGATATGGGTTAAACCTTAAAAATGGAGAAATATGAGTGATTGACGTAGTGTAAGTAATTCTATCTATATTAAATTATCGACACTTCAACAGTGTCTTGCCTCTAAAATACGCTGCTACAATCCAAATGCAATTTGTTCACATCAAAGTGATTTCCCGCCTATACCTTGTTTATCCACGTAATTTTTTCTTGCCCCCACCTACTTTTGGCTAATATGCATTATCTATATATTAATACAAAGACACTTCATTGGCCACTAACTTTTACGTTAACTTTATTTTCTGCCACTATCCTTAAGTTAACTTTATTTTCTATCTAATTTGACCACCAAACTTAGATCAACAAACTTTTAGCTTTTAGGATTTAAAACTTTGACCACTAACTTTTAGCTTAACTTTATTTTCTTTCAATTTAACCACCAAACTTTTAGCTTTTGGGCAGGGCCGGCCCAGCATAAGTGAAAACAAGCTAGGGCTTTGGGCCCCCAAATTTTTAGGGCCCATTTTATAAAAAAAATACATGTACTGTGTATATTAAATATTTTTGAAACGATATACTAAAAGTCGGATTGTAGTCTGGTGGTAAGGTGCTGTTCTTTTCATGCGAATATACATGGGTTCGAATCCCATCAAACTGACATACCTATTTTTGCATATTTTGTATATTTTATCATTGCACTTAAGTTCCCATAGCCTTTTATCTGAAATTTGGGTTCAAATCCAACAGAACATAGAAAATCCAATACAAAAATAAAAACATTTTTTGGCATCTATTTGAGTTTCGCATTACAATAAAAAATCAATATATTTTCATTAGAGGCAGTGGTTGTGTTATGAGGTTTCAATAACAACTTCTTGAATATTTTTAGTTTGTAAATCCACCGGATATTATAAGTTTCGTGTATAAATTTACTTTAGTAGTTTCCATAAACAGGGTCCCGAATTTTTGTTTCGCTTTTAGGCCTCTAAAAATGGTTGAGCCGGCCCTGCTTTTGGGATTTCAAACTTTGACCACACAAACTTTTAGCTTCTAGGATTTCAAACTTTGACCACTCAACTTTTTTAAACTTGCATTGCACTTTGGCCAAAATTTTAGCTTTTAGGATTTCAAACTTTGACCACCAAACTTTTAGCTTTTAGCCGCGAGTATTTTTTTGAAGTCCACGCAAGAATAACAGTCACTTAATATTATCTTTTATGTTCACGAAACCCTCCACGCAACAGGAGCTCCCACAGCGACGCGCGATCTTTAACGTCC
>JAUTDX010005567.1:0-27947 GCA_030844895.1 Ambrosia x helenae | reverse complement strand
TAAGGAAAGAGGGCTTCAGCGATGAGTTCTTTACAGAATCGATCAACCGAATGTGTCGTTAGGAAATAACAATGTGCACGTTGATGCTGATGAAGAAGAGGTTGAGGTACACGGTAGTGCATCGGATCGAGAATATATGACCCAATTACGAGATGAAATTGCGAGCAATTAATGCAAAGTACGGAACAAATGGCTTGAAAAAGTGTTATTGTTTTCATTTTAAAAAACGTTATTGTTGTTATTTTAGTGTTGTAGAACTATTATTTAATTTAAATGTTGAAAAACGTTATTGTTGTTATTTCAATGTTGTAGAACTATTTATTTTAAATTTCAGCTTATTTCAGCAAACTGCAGAAGTTAAAAAACAAACAGTCTTCCTCTTGCAGACTGCAGACCTTTGGTGCACCTCTTCTCCTGCAGATGTCTGCAGATGTGGTCCGCAGACTGCAGACCTTTTCCTGCAGAAAAAACAAACAACACCTAATACTAATTAAAGAATAATATGGGTATTGACTTAGCGTTAACCATTCAATTCAGAAGCTGAAACAAACGCACTGAATGCTGAATCATTCCGCACTGAATGATTCAGAGCCTCATTAAGAGGCTTACCAAACAGTCCAACTTGGTTTCAAAAAATCTAAAATCGGACTAAAATTACTCTTTGGTTTGTGGTCAACCAAAAGTCATAAACCTTCTAGAGATAATGTAAAACAAACTAAAAGAGCCACTAAAAAACTAAATACCATCTTAAATAAACCAAAGTAGCAACATGAAAAAACACAAGGGGGTGAACATGTAAATCACTCCATCAGTTATATGATCGTTCATGTTCTTTGATTTAAATCCGTTCACAACGATACGCACACACAGAATATGAAAATAAAACCTTCAACTTTGGAAATCAACGGATAATTAATAATAATAATAATAATCTTGAAATGCATAGGAAGCTTCATGTTTCATTGCGTGATGTCCATTGCAGATGCTTAAATGTCTACGCTGCATAAGAAAACGAATTCCAATCATTAATCAGGTAACAATAATATTTGTGTTCTCTATGTTGTTGTGTTCCGTGATTATGGTTTGTATGGTATTTATATAATTGAAGCTGGCAAACATTTCGATACCATGATTAATAAGCTGATGAAATGCACATGTGTAGATAGTTTGATGGTTTGTGGCTGCATTTGGATTTCAGAGGCACAAATGTCTACGACGGAGAAGAAAAAGGATTCCGGAAATGTACCAGGTGATGATCGAGTCCTTAGTGTTGTTTGTGTTTGGATTGTTGTTTTTGTTTGTATAATGTTTGAGGTTATAATATGCTTCTGTATGAATATTGAAATGATGTTTGAAAGTTTAATGCTTTCAAAATATGTTATGATCCAAATTTTGAAGAAGTTGTATTTTGTTGTTTGTGTGAATTGTGATGTTTTTAATAGTCAAAATAAGTTTTGATGGTTTTAAATAATGGCTTTTCATAGCAAACATTAAGGGGAGAAGCTCTCAACCTGGAGACAACAAGGATAGCCGTCAAAATTTAACAAGTATGATTATTTTCTTTTGCACTTTCATTTTCATTATTGTGAGTTCAATGCTTCCGTGGATATTGAGATTCGAATTCCAAAGAAGTTTTGCTTTGTTACTAATATGAAATGTGGTTTTTTTAACGCTCACAATAACGTTTAACCATTTTTAAATTATGGCTTTTCATAGCAAACACAAAAGGGAAAAACTCTCAACCTGGAGACAACAAAGAAAGCTGCCAAAATTTAACAAGTATGATTGTTTTCTTTTGCACTTACTTTTCATGTTTGTGTGTTAAGTCACTCATTCTTGCATTGTGTTTCTTTTTGGTGATATCACAAGAATTAAGTTTGGTTAGCAACAAAAAAAATTGAATATGTTGTTTAGAGAAGCTAATAACAAGTTTTTGGGTTGCAACTCCAATTTAATAGTTTCATCTAGATAAGAACTTTTATCTTGAAGCATGATTAGTAATGCAATGAAATGCATATGCATTGATAGTTATTAATTCGTTGCTGCATTTCGATTCCAGAGGCGCAAGTGTCTACGATTGAGAAGAAAAAGGATTCTAAAAAACATGTCAGGTAATAATTGATTCCTGCGTATTATCAAATTGAATTTTATTTGTTTATTCAATGTTTGGGCCATGATATGTTGCTTTTATGAAATTGATATTTTAAGTTCAATGCTTTCAAAAGATGCTATGATCCAAATTCCCAAGAAGTTGTACTTTGTTATTGATGTCGATTGTGATGTTTTTAACGGTCAGAATACCTTTTCATTATTTCAAATTATGGCTTTTCGTAGCAAACACAAAAGGGAAAAACTCTCAACTTGGAGGCAACAAAGAAAGATGCCAAACTTTGACAAGTATGATTATTTCTAGTGCATTACCTTTTCATGTTTGTGTGCAAAGTTGCTCTATCTTGCACATTGTCGTGTTTCTTTTGGTGATACCACAAGAATTAAGATTGGTTAGCAACAAAAGACAATTGAATATGTTGTTTAAAGAATGTAATAACAAGTTTTCTAGTTTGCAACTCCAATTTAATAGTGTCATATGATTAGAACCTTTATCTTGAAGCATGATTAGTAATGCAATGAAATGCATATGCATTGGTAGTTATTACTTTGTTGCTGCATTTCGATTTCAGAGGCACAAGTGTCTACGACCGAGAAGAAAAAAGATTCTAAAAACATGTCGGGTAATAATTCCTCCGTGTTATCTATGTGTGTGTGTATTGCTAATTGTCGTTTATTCAATGTTTGGGGCCATGATAGTTGCTTTTATGAAATTGGTATATTAAGTCCAATTGCTTTCAAAATATGCTATTATCCAAATTCCCAAGAAGTTGTGATTTGTTATTGACGTCGATTGTGGCTTATTTAACGGCCAGAATAACTTTTGATTATTTCAAATTATGGCTTTTCGTAGCAAGCACAAAAGCGACAAACGCTCAACTTGGACACAACAGGGAAAGCTGCCAAACTTTAACAAGTACGATTGATTTCTTATGCACTACTTTTTCATGTTTGTGTTCAAAGTTGCTCATTCTTGCACATTGTTGCGTTCCTTTTGGCGATATCACAAGATTTAAGTTTGGTTAGCAACAAAAAAAACTGAATATGTTGTTTAAAGAAGCTAATAACAAGTTTTCTGGGTTGCAACTCCAATTTAATAGTGTCCTCTAGATAAGAACCTTTATCTTGAAGCATGATAGTAATGCAATGAAATGCATATGCATTGGTAGTTATTAATTCGTTGTTGCATTTCGATTTCAGAGGCACAAGTGTCTACGACTGAGAAGAAAAATGATTCTGAAAACATGTCAAGTAATAATCACTTCCTCCGTGTTATCTATATTTTTTCTGCTACTTGTTGTTTATTACTTGTTTGGGGCCATGATATGTTGCTTTTATGAAATTGATATATTAAGTTCAATGCTTTCAAAATATGCTATGATCCAAATTCCGAAGAAGTTGTGCTTTGTTATTGATGTCGATTGTGGCGTATTTAACGGCCATAATAACTTTTGATTATTTCAAATTATGGCTTTTCGTAGCAAACACAAAAGGGAAAAACTCTCAGCTCGGAGACAACAGGGAAAGCTGCCAAACTTTAACAAGTATGATTGATTTCTTGTGCACTACTTTTTCATGTTTGTGTGCAAAGTTGCTCATTCTTGGACATTGTTGTGTTCCTTTTGGCGATATCACAAGAATTATGTTTGGTTAGCAACAAAAAAATTGATTATGTAGTTTAAACAAGTTAATAACAAGTTTTTTGGGTTCGAACTCCAATTTAATAGTTTCATCTAGATAAAACTTTTATCTTGAAGCATGATTAGTAATGCAATGAAATGCAAATGCATTGGTAGTCATTACTTTGTTGTTGCATTTCGATTTCAGAGGCACAAGTGTCTACGACCGAGAAGAAAAAAGATTCTGAAAACATGTTAGGTAATAATCACTTCCTCCATGTAGTCTATATTTTTTTTTCTTCTAATTGTCGTTTATTCAATGATTGGGGCCATGATATGTTGCTTTTATGAAATTGGCATATTAAGTTCAATGCTTTCAAATATGCTATTATCTAAATTCCCAAGAAGTTGTGCTTTGTTATTCATGTCGATTGTGGGGTATTTAACGGCTAGAATAAGTTTTGCTTATTTCAAATTATGGCTTTTCGTAGCAAACACAAAGGGGAAAAACTCTCAACTTGGAGACAACAAGGAAAGCTGCCAAACTTTAACAAGTATGATTGATTTCTTGTGCACTACTTTTCATGTTTTTGTGCAAAGTTGCTCATTTTTCACATTGTTGTGTTCTTTTTTGCGATATTACAATAATTAAGTTTGGTTAGCAACAAAAAAAAAATCGAATATGTTGTTTAAAAAAGTTAATAACAAGTTTTCTAGTCTGAACTCCAATTTAATAGTTTCATCTAGATAAGATGTTTTATCTTACAACATGATTAGTAATGCAATGAAATGCATATGCATTAGTGTAGTTATTAATTTGTTGCTGCATTTCGATTTCAGAGGCACAAGTGTCTACGACGAGAAGAAAAAAGATTCTGAAAACATGTCAGGTAATAATCACTTCCTCCATGTAGTCTATATGTTTTTTCTTCTAATTGTCATTTATTTCAATGATTGAGGCCATGATATGTTGCTTTTATGAAATTGGCATATTAAGTTCAGTGCTTTCAAAATATGCTATGATCTAAAGTCCCAAGAAGTTGTGCTTTGTTATTCATGTCGATTATGGGGTATTTAATTAACGGCCAGAATAAGTTTTGATTATTTCAAATTATGGCTTTTCGTAGCAAACACAAAAGGGAAAAAACTCTCAACTTGGAGACAACAAGGAAAGCTGCCAAACTTTAACAAGTATGATTGATTTCTTGTGCACTACTTTTCATGTTTGTGTGCAAAGTTGCTCATTTTTTCACATTGTTGTGTTCTTTTTTGCGATATCACAATAATTAAGTTTGGTTAGCACAAAAAAAATGAATATGTTGTTTAAAGAAGTTAATAACAAGTTTTCTAGTCTGAACTCCAATTTAATAGTTTCATCTAAGATAAGATGTCTTATCTTACAACATGATTAGTAATGCAATGAAATGCCTATGCATTGGTAGTTATTAATTTGTTGCTGCATTTCGATTTCAGAGGCACAAGTGTCTACGACCGAGAAGAAAAATGATTCTGAAAACATGTCAGGTAATAATTGATTTCTACGTGTTATCTATATTTTTTTTTACTAATTGTTGTTTATTTAATGTTTGGGCCCATGATATTGTGCTTATATGAAAGTGATATTTTAAATTCAATGCTTTCAATATGCTAATATCCAAGTTCTTAAGAAGTTGTGCGTTTGTATTGACGTCGATTGTGGCGTATTTAACTATCATAATAATTTTGATTATTTCTAATTGTGGCTTTTCATAGCAAACACAAAAGGGAAAAACTCTTTATTTGGAGACAACAGGGAAATCTGCCAAACTTTAATAAGTATGATTGATTTCTTAATGCTTATGCATTATTTTTTCATGTGTGAGTGCAAAGTTGCTCATTCTTGCACATTCTTCTGTTCCTTTTGGCGATATCACAAAAATTAAGTTTGCTTAGAAATAAAAAGAAATTTGAATGTATTTTTAAAGAGGCTAATAACAAGTTTTCTAGGTTGCAACTCCAATTTAATAGTTTCCTCTAGATAAGAACTTTTATCTTGAAGCATGATTAGTTATGCAATGAAATGCATATGCAATGGTAGTTATTAATTCGTTGCTGCATTTCGTTTTCAGAGGCACAAGTGTCTACGACTGAAAAGAAAAAAGATTATGAAAACATGTTAGGTAATAACCAACTCTGCATTGTTTTCCATTATTTTTTTTTGTTGATTGTTAATTATTCAATGTTTAGGGCCATGATATGTTGCTCTTATAAAATTGATATTTCAAGTTCAATGCTTTCAAAATATGCTATGATCCAAATTCCCAAGAAGTCGTGCTTTGTTGTTGATGTCGATTGTGGCGTATTTAACGATCAGAATAATTTTGATTATTTCAAATTTTGGCTTTTTGTAGCAAACACAAAAGGGA
This sequence comes from Ambrosia x helenae, assembly GCA_030844895.1. NCBI lineage: Eukaryota > Viridiplantae > Streptophyta > Magnoliopsida > Asterales > Asteraceae > Ambrosia > Ambrosia x helenae. Next base: position 21,814 of record JAUTDX010005567.1, on the reverse strand, counting down.
AAAAAACTCTTTACTTGGAGACAACAGGGAAAGCAGCCAAACTTTAACAAGTATGATTGATTTCGTGTGCACTACTTTTTCATGTGTGTGTGCAAAGTTGCTCATTCTTGCACATTGTTGTGTTCCTTTTGGGATATCTCAAAAGTGAAGTTTGGTTAGCAACAAAAAGAAAATTGAATATGTTGTTTTAAAGAAGCTAATAACAAGTTTTCTGGGTTGCAACTCCAATTTAATAGTTTCATCTAGATAAGAACTTTTATCTTGAAGCATGATTTGCAATGAAATGCATATGCATTGGTAGTTATTAATTTGTTGCTGCATTTCGATTTCAGAGGCACAAGTGTCTACGACTGAGAAGAAAAAAGATTATGAAAACATGTTAGGTAATATTCAATTCCTCCGTGTTATCTACATTCTTTTTTGTTGATTGTTGTTTATTCAATGTTTGGGGCCATGATATGTTGCTTTTGTAAAATTGCTATTTCACGTTTAATGCTTTCAAAATATGCAATGATCCAAATTCCCAAGAAGTTGTGCTTTGTTGGATGTCGATAGCGGCGTATTTAACGGTCAGAATAATTTTGATTATTTCAAATTATTGCTTTTTGTAGCAAACACAAAAGGGAAAAATTCTCTACTTGGAGTCAAGAGGGAAAGTTGCCAAACTTTAACAAGTATGATTAGTTTCTTGTGCACTACTTTTTCATATTTATGTACAAAGTTGCTCATTCTAGCACATTGTTGTGTTCCTTTTGGTAATTTCACAAGAATCAATGTTAGTTAGCAACAAAAAAAATGAATATGTTTTTTTTATTAGTAAAGAGTTTTTTGGTTTTAACTCCAGCCTTAATATTATAGTAATTTCATCTAAATAAGAACTTTTACCTTGAAGCATGATTTCTAAGGCAGATGAAGATTTAGGCGCATAGATAGTTTATTAATTTGTGGCTGCTTTTTCATTTCAGAAGCACAAATGTCTACGACTGAGAAGAAAAAGGATTCCGAAAATGTATTAGGTAATGATCGTGAGTCTTTTGTGTTATCTGTTTATTTAATTAATGATTGTTTTTATATAATGTTTGGGCAACACCATGATATGCTTCTTATATAAAATTGATTGATGTTTTAAGTTCAATGCTTTCAAAATATCCTATGATATAAATTCCAAAGAAGTTGTGCTTTGTTTATGTCGATTGTAGCATTTTTAATGGTCAGGATATATTTTGATTGTTTCAAATTATGGCTTTTCGTAGCAAACACAAAGAGGGCAAACTCTCAACTTGGAGACAACAAGGAAAGCTGCCAAAGTTTAACAAGTACGGTTGTTTCTTTTGCACTCACAAAAGTTGTCCATTCTTGCAAATTTTTGTGCTCCTTTTAGTAATTCACAAGAATGAAGGTTAGTTAGGAACAAAATACTGAATTTGGTGTTTCGTAAAGTGGTTTTATAGTTTCATCTAGATATGAATTTTTACCATGAAGCAACACATTCAAACTTTGTAGTTAATTACTTAATTACATATCATTTGAATTCCCAAAGTAAATTATAGGGTTCTACTCTAGAATTTATAAAAGGTGTTGATTGACATTATAGGGATCTACCCTGTAATATATTAAAACCAAGAATGAAACTACATCAGACAAATTATGTTCAAATGTGTAGGATATCTGGGGGACTCCTTAACTACTAACTATACTCATTCACCTTGATGTAATGATAATAAATAGTATAACTATCAACTCAGGATCTTCCCTTTGTGACCTCTTATGTTTAAAAAATAAAGGAAAGTGCTTATAGATGTCACAAAGGTTGCAAACTGTTGAATATCATGATTAATAATTCGAATAATGGATATTCATAGGTAGGTTATTATTAATTTGTTGCCACATTTCGATTTCAGAGGCACAAATGTCAATGACAGAGAAGAAAAAGGATTCTGAAAATGTAGCAGGTAATGATCGAGTCCACCGTGCTATCTACTAATTTATTTGCTGATTGTTGTTTATATCATGTTGGGAGCCGTGACATGATTCTTTTATGAAATTGATCTATTCAATTTCGTTGCTTTCAAAACATGCTACGATCCAATTTCCAAAGTTATATTAATTAATTGTTATTGAGTGAAATGTTGCATGTTTAGCAGTCGGAATAAGTTTTGACTATTTTGAATTATGGCTTTTCATAGCAAACACAAAGGCGAAAAATTCTAAACCTGGAGACGACAAGGAAAGCTGCCAAAATTTAACGAGTATGATTATTTTCTTTTGCACTTACTTTTTCATCTTTTTGTAAAGTTGCCTCTTCTTGCAAACACTGATTTTACAAGAACTAAGGTTCGCTAGCTACAATAAATCGAATATGATGTTTAAAAAGGTTAATAATGAGATTTTTGGATTGTAACTCCAAAATTATTTTAATAATTTCATCTGGAAAAGAACATTTACCTTGAAGCATGATTAATAAGGCAGTTGATAATGCAGAGACATAGATACTTATTAAGTTGTTGCTGCATTTCGATTTCAGAGGCTCAAATGGCTACGGAGGAGAAGAAAAAGGTTTTTGAAAATGTATCAGGTAATGATCAAGTTCTCTGTATTATCTATTTATTCGATGATTGTTGTTTATATGATGTTTGGGACCATAATATGATTCCTTCATGAAATTGATGTTTGTAAGTTCAATGCTTTCTAAATATGCTATGATCCAAATTCCAAAGAAGTTGTGCTTTGTTATTGATGTGAAATGTCACGTTTTTAACATTCATATATAATAGGTTTTAACCATTTTGAATTATGGTTTTTCATAGCAAACGCGAAGGAGAAAAACTCTCAACTTGGAGAAAACCTGGAAAGCTGCCAAAAATTAACAAGTATGATTGTTTTCTTTTGCACTTACATTTTCATTATCATATAAAGTTATTTATTCTTGCAAATTATTATGTTCCATTTGGTGATTTCACAAGAATTAACGTTAGTTAGCAACAAAAACCGCATGTGATATTTTAAAAAGTTAATATTTAGATTTTTGGGTTGTAACTCAAAAATGGATTTAATGACTTCATCTAGATAAGAACTTTTCCCTTGGAACAAAGCTAAAATACATATAATTTGCTTTCCTAAAGTAAATAATGGACTGTCTTTGTATGGAGGTTATGGGATTAATCTTATTTCATTGGTTACCAACTTCCCATGATCAATTGGTGATGATTGATAGGTTTGTAGGGACATTATAGGATCTACTCCATGATATAAAAAACAAAGAATGGAACTAACTCAGACTTAAGTTAAAATGTGTATGATTATCTGTAGCACTCCTTAATTCCTGCCCATACTTCTTCACCATGATGTAATGCTAAATGGTATAACTATCATCTCAGGATCTTCCCTCTATGACCTCTTATGTTTAGAAAATAGAGAAAAATGGAGCCGCTTGTCTGGACAAACTCGACCTTACAGTATGTTAATTACATTCTTCGAAACTCACTGGAAACTTTTGTGCACCATATATTATGATATGCTTACAACCGTATTTTCATTTATTCTGACAAAAAATGACTTGTGTAATCATCAATCAGGTGAACTAAATAACGTATGGTTGTACTGTGAATGACATGCCTTGTGGTTTACAATATAAGTTTATACCGATCAGATTATAGTTAACTTGTTGGTTGTTTCTGATCGATATGATTCTTTTCACTTATTAGGCCCACAAGAAAAGCTTGCAGGATTTATATCTGAATCGGGTAACATGGTATGTGCAGATTGTGGAACTCCTGATCCAAAATGGGTGTAAGTGTTAAGCTACATAGTCCATACATGTTTTTAAATGGAAAATTGGATTTTACACCCTGAACTATTGATTATTCACCGCTGGCACACTGAACTACAAAATTATTCACCACCACACTGTACTTTCAACTTCTTGGCTTATGTCACCCTTGGACTAACCATGGTTAGTTTTTTTGCTGACGTGTGTTAGCGGCCAATAATCAATAGTTCAGCGTGTTAAAATCCAATTTCCCTTTTTAAATGAACTAATGGAGAATTGTTTCGTATACATGGCATCACATACGAAACAATTATTTTAATTCCTCATTTATCCATTTATGTTACTCTATGCATGCAATATTTGGCTTCATCCTTCATTATAATATATAGCAACCAATATCACATTGTTTTTTTGCGCAACCAGATCCGTTAGCTTTGGAGCATTTATCTGCATCAAATGTTCAGGAGCACATAGAAGCCTTGGTGTTCATATATCAAAGGTATGGATTATATTTTTGTATTTAGAAGTGAACAAAACAATTCTAAATTGAACTCTAGTCGGTTTATGTGTTAATTGGGTAAAAGTATTTGCATACAGGTGTTATCAGTCAATTTAGATGAATGGACACATAAAGAAGTGAACATTGTAATAAACTGTGGTGGGAATGCCATGGTTAATTCAAAGTTTGAAGCCACAATTCCTGAAAAATGTAAAAAACCGAAACCAGATTCTTCTATAGAGGAACGGTTTGATTTTATCAGGTAAATTAATCTCATTTGACTAATCATAACTTACGTAATCACTAATTAGTAATTAGTAAATCGCTTTATGGATAACCAGGAGAAAATATGAAATGCAAGAATTTGCGGACACTAGTAAAGAAATTTGTCTTGGGCCTCATCCATCAATGCATTGTATTTCAACAAATTTCGTTGGTGCAATCATGGACAAAAAGAACTCAAATAATGTTCGTGCGCATAATATTGGTCAAGCATTTCGCAACAGCTGGAAAAAGAAAGAAGTTGAAAATAAGACTACTAGAAAAAGCAATTCGATGGTAATTTCTTTGTGCTCTTTGTCTTGTAACTTGATTAGAGGTGTTAAGATGAGCGGGTTGGGCCAGGATAGTTCGAAGGGTGACAAGCAAAACTTTATTGTCAAATTTTTAAGTTATAAAATAAATAATGCAGTAATCTTGTTTAAAAAAACAATATATTTTGACTAAATTTGACACATTTGTCATGTTTCTGCTTTAGCTAATAATGACCCGTTTGAGATTAAATAGAACCCTCATTGATGATGGATGAGTCAAAACTGCAAAATCAACCCATTCTTTTCAAAACATTATTTATGTGTATGTCTTGTATCTTGTGTGTAGGCAGGTATGGTTGAATTTATTGGTCTGATTAAGGTCAACGTGGTCAAAGGCACCAATCTAGCTGTCCGAGATATGTTGACAAGTGATCCTTATGTTATCCTCTCATTAGGAAACCAAGTAAGCCTCAAATTTGCAAGTTATTTCGGTAATAGTATAAGTAAAGTTCAAAGGTAGTTAAAACTAATGAAAGTACTTGTAACATTTGACGCAGTCGATGAAGACACGTGTTATAAAGAGCAACCTTAATCCTGTGTGGAATGAAAAACTAATGTTATCAATTCCTAACAATATTCCTCATTTGAAAGTGGTGAGTCAAAATTATTCTAACGTTTCATATATAATAATTTTAGTATAAATAAATACTGATGTATTGATTAATTTATATCATGTTGCAGCTTGTTTATGACAGGGATACATTCAAAGCTGATGATTTTATGGGAGATGCTGAGATCGATATCCAGCCGTTGGTTTATGCTGCAAAAGCATCGAGAATTCTGAAGTCGACGAGTCAACAATGCCACATGGAAAATGCGCAGAAAGCAAAGATGGTGTTATCACAATTTCAAAAGGAATTGTGAAACAAGAAATCGCTCTTAAACTTCAAAACGTCGAAAAAGGTGTCCTGCAAATAGAGCTTGAATGTGTTCCTCTTACTCAATAACGCTTACATCATATACGAAAAGTTTTTGTATCATAACAGAACAGGATCATTATGAATCGTTATGTTGTCATATTCAAATCATGAAACCTTAATGTAGTTATTGTAATTTGTTATTGCAGGTTGTTGAAGTTAAACAGTGTACTCTATCTTTGTATTTAGAACTTTTATCAATAACATTTATACTTTGTAATCTTATCACAAACTTATTGGTAAACAATAAAGTAATCCAAGATATTTTTTTCCAAGAATGTTGAGAAAGCACACAAACATGAAACATAAAAGAGAGGAACAATCTTAGTGTTTCTTCAATCATGCCATAAAGGTAAAGTTCGATTCTTTTGGTGCAAAAGTGTGAATTAATTACCCTCATGCATGCTTATACTTCTTTTCATTATTTATTGACAACATTTTAACTACAAAGTTTAATTAAGAATTGATGAATGCTTATAACTTCTTTTCATTATTTATTGACAAACATTTTAACTACAGATTTTAATATAGAATTGATGAATAAACGTATTACCCACACATAAAATATGAAATCTAAAATAGAAAATCTTGGTGCACATACCTCAATAGTTATGTTATAAAATAAATTATGTATTCAAACGGGATGTATCTATTTATCTATCTCTTGACTCGAAATGGGGGCCAATTCAATTGTGGATTGTGCCACACTAGTGCTTCCGCGTAATATTTCACGTAGGAGTCTAGGCCGTGTCTCAATCCCAGTGTGGTTGATCACCCTCTCGACCCTATATTGCATATCAACTTTAAATTGTCGTAACATCATTAAACATTTATTGAACGCTTGCTAGCTTATAAAAATTCACAATATACATGACATTTTCTTCATGATAAGTATGACAACACAATAATTAATTTACACTTACAAACCTATTTACTTATAGATTAGTTTAAGAATGAATCCTTTAAATGCTCGAATGTAAGTCGGGTATCACTAAAGACAACATCCTCTATTTGTGATGAAGTTGAAAATATGAGAGGTCGGTTAGCAAGGGCAGAGATCCAAACATGAAAGCCATCAAATCAATATCTGATGTCTTTCAAATCACAAGATCAATGGTTGCTCGTGGTTGGTTCGTAATGTATGGTTGACTAAGTGACTGGTGATGCCTGACTTTATAACTTATAAGCTATCATCCTATTGAAAGACGAGGTACACTTATTGACAATCATAAAATGGGTTGTTGGTGTGGGATTAGTAGAAGTTCATTCATTCGACTTGCTACACTATCATTTTGAGAGATATTATTCACATTTCATCTTATCTCTAATTGAGTAAATTGATTTTTTTAGGATTCATGTATTCTATTGTGCATGCATATAATATTGTTTTTATAGAATTTATCTGGTATAAGATTAAAATAATAACACTACAACAGGATAAATTAGTAAGTCAATCCTTAGTTGAAGAACTTTGGGTCATATGAAAAAGAAGAGATGAGCGTAGAGAAAGAGATACGGTTGTTCTTTCTTGATCTATAGAAATCAATCTTCTCTAGTGATGTTTAAACTTTAAAGAATAGCTTAATAACAACTATAAAGTTTTGTTTGGAAAGAAAGTATTATATACACCACTTTAACAATTTATTTGTTAAATTTAATTATTGATTTACTAGCTTAACAAAACTAGTTGTTACCTCAACTAGGTATATCTAATGCTTATATACTAGAGCTCCATGGTTCAAAACACTTTCCACGTACACATCATATTATTTTTAGGGGAATTGGATTTTACTAATTCAAACTTTGTCTCGTTGGTCGACAATAATCTATACTTAAAAAATTCCCACAACAGTCCTAACTTTCATAAGTATTGACCGGCAATGAACTTTTGTTAACTGAAAACTAACTCATTTTCAAAACTGAAAGAGTTTGAAAGTTAAAAAGTTAATTGTCCTAGTCCGAAAACTTCTTCATTCCTAGTACGCCAAATGAACCATCAGGTCACAAAGATACTGTTAAAATTATACATAATTATAATTTTTCATCTTATTCAATTTTATAAAGAGTGTTTAGTGACAACTGGGTTAAATATGTTTCAGGTTGGCTAAGTGTATTGGGCTAATCAGGAGTTGGATTTGGGCTGCTGACTAATGGGCTAGTGAACAAAGGATAAAAGGGTTCAAGGAAGGTCCAGAAGGTCAAAGCTTGTGAACCGGTTCAAGAGCCAAAGTCTGTTATAACAAGTGGCCAAGTTGAGTTAAATCTCAGCCCTACATGTCATCGATCCATGTCACGAAGGTGATCCAACGGTGCTCAGATGATCAGAATGTGTTTGTTATGAGAAGCTTCCAGCTTCTCATATAAATAGATTGTTATGACACTGTTAGGGTTTCTGATCATTCGTTTTCTCTTGAGTCTCTTTGTACTTCACCTTCTCCAGTCGATATTATCAGTGTTTAGATCTAGGGTTGAGTAGGTCGTAACATCTTGTTATTGATCATCTCATTTGATCCTTGTTTAGGTCTATTGTGATATTATATCTTGTGTCTGGATGTGTAATAGGTGTTAGGGTTATTTCCTTGTATGTTTAAGAGTCTTTGTATGTTTGGGAAACATTGAATGGTTTGGGTTTATTAATAAAGTTTGAGTATTCTTTAGTAGATCCAAGAATTTTGACATGGTATCAGAGCTTCAGGCCTGATATTCTGGTGTCTTCCGCTGAATTTCTCCTGGGTTTCCGTTGTGGTAATATCAGATCTGTGGTATATTCGTCTGATCTAGTGTTAGATGATCAAGATCTGATCAGATCTGGGTTTTTTTTGTACAAAGTGTTGATAAACAGCTTCAAGAACTTATTGGAGACTGTTGAGTGCTGTATTGGTGGATTAGCATATTTTCTCGCATCACAGCTCTGTAACCCTAAGTGAAGGTTACAAGCTGTGATTATTGGCGAACCCTAACTTGGGCACCCCTCCCGGTGAGACTGTTCCAATCTATTGTTTAAATTGTTGAGTCGGTCTTAGTAAGGTCTGGTGTGTCTAGTTTTAGGAGGCTCCTACGTGAGGACTTGCACTAGCACCCAAGAGTGACGAACCAGTGATCTGGACACCCACGTAGCTTCGCCTGTGTGTGTGTGTGTGTTAATCCTGTTATTGCATTTGTTGTTTCTGTTTAGCTGTGTTCTTGATTGAAGTTGTTGTTTGATTGGTTCTTGTGTGTGGTTTTTGTGCTTCTTGAGATATTACTGTGGTTTATTGATTCATCATGACTGGTCCTATTATTGGTCCTGTCCCTGATCCTGTTAATGCAGGACCTTCTGTGACTTTAGTTAGTAAGTTGGATGCTAGTGATCCATTGTATCTGCATGCTAGTGACTCTACTAATCTAACTATTGTGAGTATCAAGTTAAAAGGAACTGAGAATTATACTGTCTGGTCCAATGCTATGATATTAGGTTTAAAAGTGAAAAATAAACTTGGTTTTATAAATGGTGACTGTGTTAAACCTACTGATGATGATGTTTTAGCTAATCAATGTGAAAGATGTAATTCTGTTGTTCTTACTTGGATACTTAATTCTATTTCTGAAGAACTGTATATGGGTCAAGTTTATTCTACTTTAGCTTCTGATGTATGGAAAGATCTAAAGGAAACATATAATAAAATTGATGGTTCTGTTGTGTATAATTTGTATCAAAAGATAAATTCATTTACACAAAATGGAATGTCAGTTTCTGAATACTATCATAAGCTAACTATTATGTGGAAACAACTTGATCAAATCTTGCAATTACCTTCATGTACTTGTGATGCTTCTTTAGAATTCAATAGTTACAATAGTATGATCAAGTTGATGCAGTTTTTGATGGGTCTTGATAGTTCATATCAAAGTGTTAGGACTGCCTTACTTATCAGAAGTAATCTTCCCTCTATAAAAGAGGCCTTTGCTATTGTTTCAAGGGAGGAATCCCATAGAAACTCTAGCAGTACTAATAAAACTGGTCAAACTATTAGTTTTGTATCAAAAGTCAGTCCTAATGAGGTTTTAAATAACAACAGTAATAATAAGAAGTTTTCTAAAGAGTCTACACAGAATCTAAAATGTACTCATTGTAACAAAACAGGTCATACCATTGACAAGTGCTTTGAAATTGTTGGGTATCCCCCTTGGATAAGACCAAGGAGGAACCAAGGAAAGAATGCTTCTGTTAGTAATAGTAGCACTTCTGATAATAATTCTTCTAATATTGCTACTTTGGCCACTGAACAAGTGAATAGGTTACTTGGTCTCTTGAATGATAGAACTGTGGAATCATCTCAGAGTTGTAACTTGTCTGGTAGAATATTTTGTTCATCTTCTATTTGTGGCAAAGTATACTGTTTTGGTAGTACTGATAAAGGGTTAATAGGATTGGGTTGGATTGTAGATTCAGGTGCTAATGAACATATAGTAAAGGATGATAAAGGATTATTTGACTTTGTAGATGTTTCTGATTTAAACATAAAAGTTAAACATCCAAATGGTACATTTGCTTTGGTTACTAAAATTGGTAAATTAAAGTTAGCTGAAAATGTTATCCTTCAAGATGTTTTAGTTGTGCCTGAATACTCTGTTAACCTTTTATCTGTACATAAGTTAGCAAGAGACAGTAAATTATTTGTAGGGTTTGATGAGCATAAGTGTTACTTACAGGACTTGTCAACAAGGAAAGTCCTGGTGACTGGTGATCAGTGTGATGGTCTTTATATGTATGGAAATGCCTGTTCTTATGCTAAGGTGTGTTTTAATAGCATGATTGATTTTAACATGTGGTATGCTAGGTTAGGACATCCATCTGATCAAGTTTTAAAGGTTTTAAAACCCAATTTAGATATAGTAGTTGATCATGGACCTTGTGAGGTGTGTCACAAGGCCAAGCAACATAGGGAACCTTTCCCTTTGAGTGATCATAAAAGTACTCATTTAGGTCAGTTAGTTCATCTTGATGTTTGGGGTCCTTATAGGGTAGCTGATAGAGAAGGTCATAAATATTTTTTGACTATAGTAGATGACTATTCAAGGGCAGTGTAGATATGTTTGATGAAACAGAAAAATGAAGTGTTTGAAAATATTTCAGATTTTATTAACATAATTCAAACTCAGTTTGGTAAAAATGTTAAAATTATTAGAAGTGATAATGGATTAGAATTTGTCAGTAATCAAATGACAAATTTGTGTAAATCAAAAGGTATCATTCATCAAACAACATGTGCCTATACCCCTCAGCAAAATGGAATTGCTGAGAGGAAACATAGACACCTACTAAATGTCACTAGAGCTCTTTTATTCCAAAGTAATTTACCTGTTAGGTTTTGGGGTGAGTGTGTTTTGACTGCTTCCTATCTTATTAATAGGACACCTTCTTCTGTACTTGGTGGAAAGACTCCTTATCAGCTTGTTTTTGGTTTTCCTCCCTTTCTAGACCATCTAAGATTGTTTGGGTGTCTCTGTTTTTGTACCATCTTAAATGAGTCTAATAAACTTGAGAGTAGAGCAGAAAAATGTGTTTTTCTGGGCTACTCTCATGAAAAGAAAGGATATAAAATGTATAGTCTAGACAGTAAAACTATTATTTTTTTCTAGGGATGTAAAATTTTTTGAAACATGTTTTCCTTTCAAAGAACAATCTGTTTTTAATAAATTTGATTCAAACAGTGATAAAGAATTAAACTCACTAAATTTTTTCAACATATATGAAACCACAGAGTCACCAACAGTCTTGGAAGTGAATGATCCCGATGATGAGGGAAAGGGAGTAGGTAATAGGGATCTAGGAACACAGACTGTTCAGCAATCAGGACAGTCTGCTGGAACTAAGGGCAAGGTTGATTTTCAGCAGCCTAGTTCCAGTGACAGTTTAGCTGATAGGGCTGAGTCTGTGATTACTGGACATGATCTAAGAACTGATCCTGAGGGTGACACTGTCCAAGATAGGTCAGAACTTAGAAGGTCTACTAGAAACCCTAACCTTCCTAAAAGATTGAGTGGCTATGTGGTTGAGGGAAAAGTAAAATATGGTGTTGAAAAGGTGGTAAATTTTTCAAAATTGTCTATTGAAAATAAATGTTTTTCTGTCACTTTAGATAAAAGCATTGAACCAAAGTTTTATAAGGAGGCTGTCAAGGATGAAAACTGGGTTAGGGCCATGAATGAGGAGTTAGATGCATTGTATAGAAATGACACATGGGATATTGTAGACTTACCTAAGGATAGGCATAAAGTAGGATGCAAATGGATTTATAAAATTAAATATAAATCTACAGGTGAGATAGATAGATTTAAAGCTAGGTTAGTAGCAAAAGGGTACAGTCAAAGGGAAGGACTAGACTATGATGAAACATTTTCACCTGTTGTGAAAATGGTAACTGTTAGAACTGTCTTGAGTCTTGCTGTACAAAATGATTGGAATATCTATCAACTTGATGTTAACAAGCATTCCTATATGGTGAACTTTATGAGGATGTTTACATGTCTATTCCTGATGGTGTACAATCTGAGTCTGAAAATAAAGTGTGTAAATTGAAAAGATCATTATATGGTCTTAAGCAAGCTCCACGTATGTGGAATGAAAAACTTGTTAATGCCTTAGTTGAGTTTGGATTTGTACAAAGTCATTGTGATTACTCAATGTTTGTAAAGAGTTCTAAGTCTGTGTTCTTAGTCCTGTTAGTATACGTTGATGATATTATAATCACTGGTAACTCTATTGAAGAAATAGAGAAGGTTACATCTGATTTTAAAACAAAATTTCTAATTAAAGATCTTGGGGAACTTAAATATTTTCTAGGCATAGAGGTGATTAAAAGTGATAAAGGTCTATGTCTTTCACAAAGAAAATATTGCATGGAATTGCTTAATGAGTATGGTATGCTTGGGTGTAAACCAGTGTCAAATCCTTTGGAACAACATCATGTGCTGACTAGTATGGTTGAGTCAAACGACAAAGTGTTAAGTAATTTTTGTGGTTATCAAAAATTAGTAGGAAAACTTATTTACTTGTCACATACCCGACCAGATATAGCATATGCTGTGCATTACCTTAGCCAGTATATGCATAAGCCAACAGTGGGTCATCAGAAAATAGCATTTAGGTTACTAAGGTATCTAAAATCAGCACCTGGAAAGGGTGTTCTGTTGACTAAAGGTGATAAGTTTGATTTATCAGCTTACGCTGATTCTGATTGGGCTAAGTGTGTAGAAACATGAAGGTCTGTAACTGGGTTCTGTGTTTTCCTTGGAAATTGTTTGGTCTCGTGGAAAAGTAAGAAGCAATCCACAGTGTCTCGTTCCTCTGCTGAAGCAGAGTACCGAGCATTATGTGCTGTTGCTTGTGAGGTAATCTGGGTCAAAAACTTGTTATCTGAATTGAACATAATAGTGGATTTACCTGTTAAACTGCATTGTGATAGCTCTTCAGCTATTTCAATTGCAGGAAATCCTGTGTTTCACGATAAAACTAAACATTTTGGTTTGGACCTATTTTTCCTTAGAGATCTTATTTCAACTGGTGTTGTTCAAACTGTTAAAATAGATTCTACACATCAACTGGCTGATATATACACTAAAGGTTTGTTAACACATCAGCATTTGGTTTTGTGTGGAAAAATTGGAATGTACGATGAGTTTTCTTCATAAAATTGAGGGGGGGTGTTAAAATTATACATAATTATAATTTTTCATCTTATTCAATTTTATAAAGAGTGTTTAGTGACAACTGGGTTAAGTATGTTTCAGGTTGGCTAAGTGTATTGGGCTAATCAGGAGTTGGATTTGGGCTGCTGACTAATGGGCTAGTGAACAAAGGATAAAAGGGTTCAAGGAAGGTCCAGAAGGTCAAAGCTTGTGAACCGGTTCAAGAGCCAAAGTCTGTTATAACAAGTGGCCAAGTTGAGTTAAATCTCAGCCCTACATGTCATCGATCCATGTCACGAAGGTGATCCAACGGTGCTCAGATTATCAAAATGTGTTTGTTATGAGAAGCTTCCAGCTTCTCATATAAATATATTGTTATGACACTGTTAGGGTTTCTGATCATTCGTTTTCTCTTGAGTCTCTTTGTACTTCACCTTCTCCAGTCGATATAATCAGTGTTTAGATCTAGGGTTGAGTAGGTCGTAACATCTTGTTATTGATCATCTCCTTTGATCCTTGTTTAGGTCTATTGTGATATTATATCTTGTGTCTGGATGTGTAATAGGTGTTAGGGTTATTTCCTTGTATGTTTAAGAGTCTTTGTATGTTTGGGAAACATTGAATGGTTTGGGTTTATTAATAAAGTTTGAGTATTCTTTAGTAGATCCAAAAATTTTGACATGGTATCAGAGCTTCAGGCCTGATATTCTGGTGTCTTCCGCTGAATTTCTCCTGGGTTTCCGTTGTGGTAATATCAGATCTGTGGTATATTCGTCTGATCTAGTGTTAGATGATCAAGATCTGATCAGATCTGGGTTTTTTTGTACAAAGTGTTGATAAACAGCTTCAAGAACTAATACAATAGTAATAGACTTGACCGAAAAATCATTATGCAAATCAAAATTCCATACCCACTTATCATCACCTTCAGCAAGAGGCATTCGACACCCCCAGGATGCGACACCAATTCCAAGAAAAGGTGACCATGGACAACCGATCATAAACTTTAACATTTTTTTCAGTTGAAAATAAAGTCTTATTCAAACTAAAGTATTTTTTTTTGTTGTAAAATAAACTATGAAATTGAACCAAGAATAACAATCAAATGCTTCGGGTTATTATTGATGAATATGAATAAGAAAATACAACTGAATTGAAAAGAAAAGGAATGAATCAGCTAATTGAATCAAACAAGCTTATTATAGCCCTAATCCTTAATTTAGCTGTTAGAAGTCTGTTATAACTTTCAGATGAACACAACTCGTCCCTCATGTTATCAGACTTCTCTTTATTGACCCGAAACTTTATAAAGCAGAAATAGACTTTGAAACTTGTCACAACTGGCCCCTGAACTTTCCTGACCAGTTTGACTTATTGGTTTGACCTTTGATTTTGACTTACACTCCAACACTCTCTACCTTAAGTCAACAATCAAACGTCTATGCAGCTTACTTAACCTCCCAAACAATCACCAAACTCTGTTCTTTCCACAGTTTTGACCATATCATCAATTGTATTCATATCAGACTTCCTTAGGACCATTTTGACCTTTGTCTTTGTCAAAACACTTTGTACTAATTCTGAACAATACAAAGGTGACACATGTTGTAAGCATTCCAGCCTTACAACACCTTCAATACCCTGAATTGCACAACTTGTTTCCAAGAAGACACTGTCAACAGCAGCTGCACATTTAGTACCAACCCAAAATATGACCATTTTACCCCTGGCATCTGTTCTGTCTTTTAACACCATTTTAGTCCTAACAAACACTGCCCAAGCATCATCTACACAATGAACTTATTCCAACATTCATTACCTGCAACCACTTAGTCACAATCTCTTTACAATTCAAAAACTTCAAATCAGCCTTCATTGACCTGTCTCTTTCAGTATAGTTTTGTTTTTCACTAAAACAAACACTATATCCCTGAGAATCTTTTCCTGTAACCACCCAGATTCCACCCTATTCTGGACAAACTCCACCTCACTTTGTACAGGCTCCACCTCAGATAAAACACGCTTTAAACATAGCCCAAACCTGCTACTCTTTACCCTTGTTTGAAAAACAACCATTCTGGACAGAATATTATCACCTCCACCTGTCCAACCAATTGATTTCCCACACATCAAACCTTGAACAACTGATTGAACCATATTAGAGCACCTTATTCTCTGACACTTTCTCATCACATAAACCTCTAAACTCTTCCCCTGTAACCACTTAATAACATCCTGATTACCCTTCTCAATTAACTCCTGTTCACTTGTGTGATCAATAGACCCTATTCCATGAGACAAAACATGACCATCAAGAACATAGACATATTCACTTGTCTTGTTCCTGACATCACAACTTCCATTGATTCTTTCATAACCAGAATTTTTCCATCCTTAAGAACCATATGAAATCCTTTTCTTTCAAACATCCCAATGACAAAATACTTCTTCTAAGACTAGGGACATACCTTACATCATGCACATTCATCAACAAACCATTGTCCAACTTGAATGTCACATATCCAATCCCTATAATCTTACAAGCTGCCCTGCCATCACCAATCTTGACAACACCAAGATTACCATATTCCAACTTACTAAAATAGTCTTTTACATATGTCATTCCAAAGATCCCCCTGAATCCATAATCTGTTTTTTCTGAACATAAACTATCATCAGTCACCACAAGAACCTCAGAATCATCATAGTCTTCTGATGATCCATCTTGTTGACAGTGATCATCCAACCTCTGTTCATTCCTTCTTTTCTTAACTTCTGGGCAATCCCTCTTCAAATGATCCTCTGAATGACATACAAAGCACCTTCTTTTGAATCTTGATTCTCCCCTGAACCTTGAACCCCTTTGATCAGCCCTTCCTCTCACCAACAATCCCTCTCCACCTTCTTCTTTCACATCAGACCTCTTCTTCAACTTTTTAGAGTTTAAGGCAACCAACACTTCTTCCATAGTTAAAGTGTCTTTGTCATACATGAGGGTATCCACAAAATGCTCATAGGAAGATGGCAAAGATGTGAGAAAGATTATGGCCTGATCTTCACCATCCAATTCAACCTCAATGTTTTCAAGATCAAGGATCAATTTGTTAAACTCATCTATATGATCCTCCAAAGTCTTCCCATAGCCCATCTGAAAGGTATATAACATTTTCTTCAGATATAACCTATTGGCTAAAGACTTTGTCATATACAGAGACTCTAACTTAGCCCACACCCCTGCTGCTGAAGTTTCTTTAGAAACTTCCCTGAGTACTCTGTGGGCTTTCTCCAAGATATCCTTCTTCTCCTTATCAGTTAATCCACCAGGCAAGTTTGCTTCTTCCAACAGGCATCAACAACACCCTGATTAACAAGAAGAGCCCTCATCTTCAACCTCCATAGGCTGAAATCGTTCTTCCCATCAAACTTCTCAAACTCGAACTTTGTTGTCACCATTCTTGATCTTTACACACGGATAACAATCACCAATTTCACAGAATTGAGCAACGAGGCTCTGATACCAATTGTTGTAAAATAAACTATGAAATTGAACCAAGAATAACAATCAAATGATTCGGGTTATTATTATTGATGAATATGAATAAGAAAATACAACTGAATTGAAAAGAAAAGGAGTGAATCAGCTAATTGAATAAAACAAACTTATTATAGCCCTAATCCCTAATTCAGCTGTTAGAAGTCCGTTATAACTTTCAGATGAACACAACTCGTCCCTCATGTTATCAGACTTCTCTTTATTGACCCGAAACTTTATAAAGCAGAAATAGACTTTGAAACTTGTCACAACTGGCCCCTGAACTTTCCTAACCAGTTTGACTTATTGGTTTGACCTTTGATTTTGACTTACACTCCAACATTTTTGTATCGTAAGCTACATGTAGAGCCAACACCGCATCGGAGCCGTGAGTTGTTACTATAAACCAAGTTCCCAAAGTTATTGGTACCACAGCAATACCGTAAGGAGCCAAACCGATTACAATTGACTTTCCGCCACAACACGCAAATGAATTCCACTAGTCTTAAGTCAATTATTAAGACACATACAAACAAAGATATGATTGAAAAGGAGACACCCAATTTTTTTCTAGATGTGACCAACTAAAGGTGTAGAATACAAATACAAAAACAAAATCGACAATTTTTATAAGTTTATGAGTGGGAAGAGGGCGGTGTAGGCCTTCAAAACCCCACAAACAGTCAAATAAAGCAAAACGTTCACAATCATATATTATCACCCAAAAGCTATCTTCTTCTTACTAATAATAATATAAACATATTAAAACGTTCATGTGCACACCACCCAACACTCTTTAACTCTCTCTCTCTCATCAAAAAGCTTGTTATTACTTATTACTTTCTTCTTCTTTCTCTTTTCACACCCATTGCCTCATTTCACTTCTTCTTCAATGGACTCCTGCAACTGGGTTCCTTTTATAACTTTACAAACTCACCTAACTTGTCCTATAATACTTCTGCTTTGCTGCTAAAAGTTTGTTTTTATCATTATTATTATTATTTTGGGTACATAAAGATAAGGCAATGGGTGGCATTGTGAAGTTGGTTGTGTTTTGGGTTGTGATGATTGGGTGTTGTTTGTGTCAAGAGAGTACAAATGGTTCTTCTTCTTCTTATGATTCTGATGCTGGTGTGTATATGGTTACTCTTAAACAAGCTCCTTCTGTTTTTCATAGTTATAGGCCTAGTAGAGTCAACAAGACTGCACTACATCCTTTTGGGTACCCTTATTCTGCTTCTGGTGGAGCTAATACACTTGAAAATCCAAGGTGAATTTATAAAGTTTTGATTTTTAGTAGCTAATTAATGTAATTTTGATATGGGGTTTGTTAATTTTGTTGCAGGTTTTAATCTTTTTTAAATCTTTTTTTTAAGTTGTTGTTGGGGTGAAATGGGATATTGCAAAGGTTGAAACTTGAAAGTGGACCTAATTAGTAAAAAAAAAAAAAAGTTGTAGGAAATATTTAGGTTGTATCTTTTTTATGCTTCCTACTTGACCATCATTTATGATGACAAAATAAATGTGGTGTGATAGTCATCATATCAGTTTATAAAGTTACTTGTGATGAAATGGTATGCACTTTAACTGTAGGTGTTAAAGTAATTACTTTTTAGCTTAACCAGTTACTACTGATGTTTAGCCCCGCTTGCGGCGTGCACACATAAAAATGTGTATATATGTATATATAGGGGGTGGGAAGTAAAAGTTTACTAATTTTAACGTTATTTTAGTAATTTTGTGAAAATAATGTTAAACACGTGTTCGGACGGTTAATGATGCATCATTTGGCGGCGTTGATAGCCAAAAGACAAGGGGGTTGAGTGTTATGTGCCTTATGTCCAAGGCTTGATGCAAACCTACTATCGAGCCGGGGATCTCACTGGAAGCAGCGTCTTCTCAGGCCCTACCTTAGCTTTGCTATTGGTGGTGATGATGAGTTACTATTGATGTTGGTTGTGAACTCGTCTTGTGTAATGTGTCTTGAAATATAGTAATAGAAAATTAAGAAAGCCTAAGGTTGTAGATTAATCAGGATAGGATTTGATGAGGAGAAAAGCTATGTGGTTGAGTTTTTTATTTCATTTTTATAAGTGAATCGGTTTATAGTCTGGTACTTATGTTGTTTCTTTCCCTCTTTTTTTTTTTTCATAATGTAGTTTTGGTAACATCACGAGAAGGAGCCACCACCATCAATTTGGTTCCCGTATTGCAAGAGTTCATGATTCACTATTGAAACGCGTTCTAAAAGGGGAGAAATATATGAAACTATACAGCTACCACTACTTAATTAATGGATTTGCTGTTCTGGTTACTCCTCAACAGGTATATTATAATCTCTACATTTTAGTTATGGTTTGACGTTTATCGTATTTATTATGCTAGAATAGCAGCAATGTCATATATATTGTGATTTCTGAATTTATGATGATTGAAGATGACATGTCTTATTTTGATGTTTAAAATGTGAAGGCACAAAAGTTATCGGGTCGAAAAGAGGTGGCAAATGTGGTGCCTGATTTCTCTGTCAGAACGGCAACCACACACACCCCACAGTTCTTGGGGTTACCTCAAGGGGCATGGCGCCAAGAGGGTGGTTATGAGACAGCTGGAGAAGGGGTTGTAATCGGGTTCATTGACACCGGTATTGACCCGTCCCATATAAGCTTTGCTGATAATCTCTCTGAAAACAGTTATCCGGTTCCCGAACGTTTCGCTGGTATTTGTGAGGTCACTCGAGATTTCCCATCTGGCTCCTGCAACCGAAAACTTGTTGGGGCCCGCCATTTTGCAGCATCTGCTATTACACGTGGGATTTTTAACGCTTCTCAAGATTATGCTTCACCATTTGATGGTGATGGCCACGGAACGTGAGTAGTTTTCATTTTTTGTGGTTTATATATGCGCATGATTTGGTCGTAAATGTTTTGATTCATGTAGCTTCAAATGTAGTTGCTATAGTGGTTTTTGGATATAATATTTCAAAGTAGTAATTATTACAAGTACAAGTTGCAATCTTGGATACTAGGGTTCAAAACGCATATCCAAACACTCCATATATATGCTATTCAGTTTGCAGTTATCTCGGAGAATGATAGCATTTTATGTTTATTCCAGTTGCAATATTTTCTGCGATCTAATCTTCATTTTTTTTTTCTCTAGTAATCTCTAAGGCTCTAATATATTAATATTAAACAATAAATATATTGCAGGCACACAGCTTCTATTGCTGCAGGAAACCA
Source organism: Ambrosia x helenae (assembly GCA_030844895.1). Lineage (NCBI taxonomy): Eukaryota > Viridiplantae > Streptophyta > Magnoliopsida > Asterales > Asteraceae > Ambrosia > Ambrosia x helenae. The sequence goes on along the minus strand of JAUTDX010005567.1, from coordinate 1,591 downwards.
TGGTATTCCAGTTGTAGTAGCCGGGCATCACTTCGGAATGCAAGTGGAATGGCCCCTCGTGCGCAGTGAGTAAATTTGATTCCAAACAAGCTTGCTTTATTGTTATGATTCCAAGAAAGTCAAATGTGAAAAAGTCAAAACAAATTTCAGAATCCCCTGTAGTTGTCCCGCCGTTACATAACTAACAACATTGGATCATTATCACATTATTATACTATCTTACATATTACTGTGGGTTTACACGTTTCAGCATTGCTGTCTACAAAAGCATTGTACAAAAGCTTCGGTGGATTTGCTGCGGATGTGGTTGCTGCCATTGATCAGGTATTGTGCTGAATAAGATACACATGAATCGCAAAACGACATTAGTGCCCCTTCGAATATTTCATTCTTTACTTCTGATAGAAAATGTATATGTTATTTGATAAGCATGGTTTCTAACAGATGTAAGCAGAATAGGAAGGTCTTATGATTAACATTTACCATTTCCTTCCTATCAAGATGATTTGCACTAATAGTTTCTCTTTTATGTGCTCTCTTTATAACATTTAGAGGGCAATTTCGGTCCGTTTAATGTGTTTTATCTCAAATTTTAGCTAAAAGGTGTACACGGGTGAAATGGGTTGAAAGTAGTTGCCCAGTTCCTTTCATGCTTAGGTCAAAATCGTTATACGAAGATTTAGATTACTACGGTAGTAGCATATATTGCGGATAAAAGGACAAAACAGTGTTTGTGGGTCAACTCAACCTAAACTAACGTGTTTCAACCCATACTAAAACCGGCGCATTTCAACCTGCACCTGTTTTGACCCAGGTTAACAAGTCGAAAGTTGCTCAAGAGTCTATATTTAATGCATACAACCTCCTAAATAGTTTTATTTAAAATTTAATTACTATACCTCGCCTATTTAAGCCCATGCCAAAATAGGCCGATTTCAACGCGCATGCATATTGACCCGAGTCAAACAGGTCAATCGGGTTGAAAGTTGTCCACAGTCTAGTTTTAAGCTTCTAAGGTATACCGCATACTAAATTGTTTTATTCAAAGTAAAGTCAAGCTGATACTATTTCAGTATTTTGATAATCGTATTAGCACATTATTTACTATGATGACCTATTTCAAATAAAATTATCACTCGTTACCCAATCCACTCATTTAACAACTTCCAACAATAACATGTTTTTTTCACATTTTTCATTGATTTTCACAGGCAGCACAAGACGGAGTAGATGTCATAAGCTTATCTATTACCCCTAACAGACGTCCTCCAGGCATTGCAACATTTTTTAATCCCATAGACATGGCATTATTCTCAGCATTTAAAAGCGGTATCTTTGTGGTACAAGCAGCAGGCAACACTGGTCCATCACCTAAAAGTGTTTCTTCCTTCAGTCCCTGGATCTTTACAGTGGGTGCAGCTGCACATGATCGCAAGTATAGCAACTCTAATCTACTTGGGAGCAACATCACCATTACAGGAGTTGGACTTGCACGTAAGTTTGATTTGTTTTTATTCTTTTGAACTAGTAGAAAACAGGTCAGGTTTGGTTGACCCAAAATGCTCGATTCAAAATTTTGAACTTTTTAAAT
>JAUTDX010005566.1:0-22119 GCA_030844895.1 Ambrosia x helenae | reverse complement strand
TTATATACAATTATACATGCAATACAGCAATTTCATAGATTGGTTTCTTTTAATTTCTTCTAGAATTGGAAGTTGTAGCTTTATTATTTCTCTCTAAAATGTCTATTTAAGTGATGAATCATTAAAAAAGGTCTGAATGGTTCAGTTTCCCTTATTAGCTGAATGGTTAAAAGGCTAATGGTATATATATTCAAATGTTTTTTTTAATTGAGACAAAAACTTTTAATGCTGAAAGATTAAGAACAAATAGTTAACAAGTTTATTAAGAGGTTAGTAAAAACCCCTAGCATGAGAAGGGCATTTTAGTTTTTAAAGTAGGGTACGTGAATAGTGATTCTATCATGCGAACCCTGCAACATAGATGCCTTTGCTAATGTACGCATGTTTTTTTTATTAAACTGCTTTTTGTTTTCACAATTACTCAAGTTGATTTTTTTCTTTAACCAATTTACATTTCTATTCCTGAACTTCTGTAACAATTATTTTTTATCGACGTGAACTTGCTTATTTTTCATCATTTTTTATCATCCTCATCCTAACACACTTTCTTAATTGTGTCGTCGTTCCGGCATTTTTTAGTGGCCGAAATAAAGTATTACATATTTTCGCCGCATATACATCCCAGCGCGAATTACCGTTGCATCGTGTGAGGGAATGCTAAAATATCGATGTCCACTTACGAATGGCGGGTTTACTACAACCCTAGTTTTTTTTTTTATATAAAATTATATGATTAACTATATTTGTTGTGATGCCAATACATTGAAGTCGATCAATACTTTCATAAGTCATTAAGTAGTTTTTGAATTCTAAGTCAATTGTTGACTTTAGGACTCTCGTTTAATGAGGATGGTTTTTCTTTTCTAGAAAAATTGTGGCTCTCATCAAGTATTTGTATTTGAAGATTTGAAATATAGGCTTGATGGGTTCCCATTCTTTCTTTTATTCACATTCATTTACTCGTTTTTATAGTTTAACAACGGTGGTGATTGATGGTGGTTGACTGTGGAAAATAAGGTTACACAATTACAACTTAAAAGGATTGTGGTATTATTTCATGGTGAAGGCTCAAAAACTTTCATGAAGAACACAATTGTTTGATCTTCAAGAACACATTTAAATATCTTGATATAAACTAGAAAAGTATACTAACATATATAGTCGCTCTTTAATGTTTAGTCTTGATTTTATTTTTTGGAATTGTTTTTCTGTTACCAACAAGTTTACTGATGACCACTCGTGCTTTTTTTTTTGAACGATGACTTTCTTTTTGAGTGACCTAATGTCACACCGCCTAATCGGCGGCCCTCGCTATGGTCTGCCCCAGACTACGTTGTCTTAACCGGAACCGCACTGGATGTATCAGACTTGATTACGGCGTTCCCCGGAAAACCGTACCGCCCCCACACAAGTTGCCTCGCTGGAGTAACGGCCGGATAAAAAACGAGGTTTGGCTTGGGATCGAACTTTATCACTATGACCACTCGTTCTAATAGCACATTATAGATCTGTTATTTTTTTATAAAATGAATAAAATACTCTTAATATTGTGAAACTAATAAAGTATTTTAAATAAATTTATTACATATTTTAGCTTAAAAAAGAAATTAGTTATTAATTAGTATATTAAAACCCAAAATCCTCACACGCTTTTTTCCTCCTTAGTCTTCGAAATCGTCTGCCATCACCACATTCCTGCAACCCATCGTCGCACCACCATCAAATCTTATGCGATGCTTTTTGATGAAGTTATTTATTTTTTTGTTACTTCTTTTTATATTCGAACCGAAAGAGTAATTGCAAAATAGCTTGGATAGAGTGGTTGTAATTGTAAAACCCCCTATTGATTGATTAGCTTTTCCTTTTCGCCCGTCTAGTATCTTGCAAGTCCCCGCATAACTAAGCACCACCTTTGAAGAAAAAAATAACTACCCACTAGCCATCACTCACCACTTAATCTCCTGTCATCCACGACAACCTCACTAACCCCCCTATTCTGCAAGACTTGAATTCAAGATCTTTAACTATAGGTGTTCCTAAATTTTTGCCTTTGATAATGCACACCAACCCATTAGTATTGATCTTGGTTTATTATTGAAAAGACACATTAATAGTGTCCCGGACTTTGCTATCATACACCATTATTTAAAATACTTCTCTCTTTTTTAGTAAAACCCTTCTTTTTGGTACCGACTAGTTGCTTTTTTTTCCTTTTCAGGGATGAAATAAGCAGTTGGTACCGATTAATCGTACTGAATCGGTGTTTTTGGTACCGGTATAGTAATATTTATTTTTATTGTGATGAACCAAGTCAATACCGTTTTTAGTATCGGTACTAATTCAATATTCATTTTTATGTTTTCTCAACCAGGAGTATAAATAAGTTGAAAATGGAATTAAATTAGCAACACATTGTTTATTTGGTAGCGCTAACCTTTCTGTTTTGGTATGTACAAAGTTCGAAACACGTGTTGCGGCAACGTATGGGTGTGATTCACTTCCTGCGACAACACTTGGGTAACTTGGCTCTAGTTAGTATTAATAATATGTGATGTCACCTTCTTTTAATTCTTTGATAGTTTTTAGGCATTGGGGTATATTTTAACTTACTTGACTCCACATAGATGTTATATCACCAAACTTTTCTCATTTCACTCCACCTCATCCTAAAAAAATGGTTTAAACCCACTAACTTCACCTAGCCATATTTTTTTGGTGGTTTTTTGATTTGAAAAAAAAGAAAATAATTAATGTAGGCTCTTAACACCCGATTAACATGTTAACAAATAATTCATTTAATGCTCTTTTAACACAAGAAGGAAGTGGTATGCAGCATAAGTTAACATGCCTGCTAGTGTTAACGCGCTAGTTAGAGTACACCCCCATATCATTACACCAATTATGTCATCCAAATCTAACGAAAAGTTCTATTACTTTTCCTTATTTATTCTTTCATTAAGTGGATATACAACACATCCTTAATTTTTAACTTAATTGAATCAATCCTATTAACAAATTTTTGTTCATAACCTATTAAACTCTAAGTAAAATGCACCAATAGCTTTAATCCATTTTCTCACCAATGATTTTTTTATAAGAAGATTTGTTATACTTTGACTAATTTATTTCCTATGAAACTCAAACTTGTCTAATCAAAAGGGATGTGTGCTTATTAATATACATGATTATCACTCTTTTTTCATATCTACCCCTCACTTATCTATGTACCCTAAAACATTCATAAGGGGGTATGACTCCATACGCTCCATATTGGTTTCACTTATTGATTTTTGTGCCAGTAATCATTGGGTGTCAGATCAATCACCCTATATGCCCCATATGACACTATACGCCCCATATGATACTATACGCCCTATATGTTATGTCTGGGTTTTGTTTTTTAGAAGAAACTATGGTTTTCCTTGGTTGGGATGTTTATTTTTTAAATTTTTTAAACGTTTGGTGCACGGCATAGATATGTTATGAGTTATACTTTGTAAAAAACGTTACAAATTCTTTTTTTAACGACATTTACACATGTTTTTTTATTTTAAACATCTTACAAATAACTTATACGTTTAACTTAGTAAGTAATATGTCATTTTAGATATTTTTTGTTTATTATTACACAGTTTAACAAAATTTTAAGCAACAAACCAAATCACACCAAGACAAACATACAATAAAATAACAATACACAACCAAATATAAAACATCCATTAATAACATGAATCGAGTTTGTACATAAAAAAAACTAACTAAAAACATACCATAAAAACTAAATAAACCTCCAACCAACCATGCAATCAAATACTACAACATATGGGACGTATGACTACATATTCCATGTATGGGTACAATGGCACCTCACAAGAAACACAGGTTTTTTGTCGACTAAACAAGCCAAAAAGGGTCTATACGCCGCATATGTATCATAGGAGGCGTATACAGATACAAGGTCACATGTTTGGCCTAGAAACTTGTGTCTTGTACTTCTATATGCCTCGTATTAGGTCATATGAGACATATAGACAAGCATATGGGGCGTATGGCATCACAGGAGGTGTATACAGTGCCTTTTGACCACACATTCCAAGGTTTACTGCATTTAATGATTAAAGTTGAAACTATATGGGCATATGGTGTCATAAGTCCCATATAGAGGGTGTGTAGATAAAAATGGGGGCGGGGGTGTAATTACCATGACCCTTTAAACTATCGTGTATGGGGCATAGCAAGGGCTCGTCGACCGAGTCATGGGCCGACCAACACCGCCCCGGCCGTCCCCAAACCCGTCCAAAACAACTAGAAATGGACGGATGAAGCCGGGTGCTTTGATTGGGTTGTTTCAAAATCGTGGGGCCCTCAACGATAACAATGCCGTTATAATTTTTCTTTACCATTTTTCACCTATAAAACCATCCACATTTCTTCACAATTTTTTTTTAAAACCATCCACATTTCTTCACCTTTCACCTATAATGTTCACCCATTTTATATAAAAACCACTAAAAAACTAAACCTCTTCTCTTAAAAAATGGCTTGGACTTCAGATGAGGAGATTAAGTTGGTGACGGCGTGGATCAATGTGAACCTAACAACGGTTGAAAACGCAAATATATCTTCTTTTTGGATTAATGTTTTGGAGGAATTCAATCGATAAAGACAAACAAATCACCGCAACGTGGATCAGCTCGTTTGTATGTTGCGGGAGCTGTAAGATCCCACATCGGTTGGGTAAGGGAGAAAAGAACTCCTTATAAGGGAGTGGCCACCCTCACTATCACAACGCGTTTTGGCCAGTCCTTCGAGGGTGAGACCAATGCAAAACGTGAGCTGCGGCAAAGCGGACAATATTGTGGTACGGGTTACCTTGGGCTGTTACAGATGGTATCAGAGCCGGGCCCCGGATCGGTGTGCCAGTCGTGCCCGCGAGGACGCTGGGCTCCCTAAGGGGGGTGGAATGTAAGATCCCACATCGGTTGTGTAAGGGAAAACAGAACTCCTTATAAGGGAGTGGCCACCCTCACTATCACAACGCGTTTTGGCCAGTCCTTCGAGGTGAGACCAATGCAAAAACGTGAGCTGCGGAAAAGCGGACAATATTGTGGTACGGGTTACCTTGGACTGTTACAGGAGCTACACAGAAGGTGTACGACATGGAAACCCTATTTCAAGCCATGATGGAGGCGAACCCGGCCTGGTATTACCCAACGAGTGGGGAGTCCAACACACACAAGAAGACTATTGGGTTGCCAACTTGGATTAAAAAAGCATGAGGCGCTCCGAGGCGTTTTGGTTCCTAAATCCGAGGGCGGGGGCTTAAAGCGCGAGGCGCGAGAGCTTCACGTATGTGAGGCGCCCAAGGTAAAAAAGAGTAAAAAAATATTTATACAAGTCAATACTACATATTCTACTTGTTAATCAATCCTAAAAACAATAACATAATTATAAACACACTTAGACACTTCATTAAACAAACACTTAAGCCGAAACACACTTAAAAAACTTTAAAAAAAAAACCCTAATTTGGATTTTTGGCCCAAAAAAACCCTAATTTTGACTGTGACTTTACCCTCACAGCGCCTCACAGCGCTTCATGTAGTTTAGCGCCTCAGGCCAAAAAAAGCGCTTTCCTAGCGCCTCGGGCGCCTCAAGTGCGCCTGAGGCGCGCTTTTTTAAACCAAGATCATCAGACAGGTCTGTTTATGTTAATTTGTTCGTTATTTTGTATTGTATTTTTTTGTTCTTCTTGCTTATCGATTTTGTTATTTGTAATTATTGTACAAGGGGTATTTGATAATTTTAGTAATTTGTATATGTGTTTTTACAGGATCTTTCTTTCTTTGGCTCTTGACAGGAAGTCCAACCTTTTTTTGGGTATGTCGTTTCCTTTCATACTACACAAATAGTTTATTTGCTTGTTTGCCCATTTATATGATTTGTGGCAACCGATGTCATAAACTTATTGTCCATTTAGAACCAAGTGTCGTACAATTGCCAATTATATTGAAAATGGTCAGGAGGATGCTGCTAATTTTGCCAACCAAGATCATTGTGTGTTCTAAGATCATTATTCTTTGGTTTTCCCTGTTTGACGCGTTATAGGCCGCATCAACCCGTTTATTAGTAAATGAGTTAAAATTGCCATTTTTGATATCTATGTATTTTGCTTTCAAGATCATAGCCTGTTCTACAAATGAGTGTTGATGGTTATTTTTTTTAAATGAGTGAAGATTCATCACTGAAACCATATTTAAAACACCAAGCACTCAAATCAGTCATGTACAAGATGGTCGGGATGTATGGTATAGATCTCATCCTAACCCACACAATGGTCTTTTGCCTTCTTCAAACCTCCCATCCTCCCATCCAAATCAATCGTTTGCCTTCTTCAGGTCTAACAACCATAATTAAGCTTTATCAGTTACAATCCCTTCCATCCCCTTTCATTATGCATCGATCCTAATTGATTCAATGAGATTGATTGAATGCTAAGCTGGTTGGATGGGATCTATTTCTTCTACAGAGATGTCTACTACTACTATGAATAGCAATGCATGGTGATGGTTGTGACGAATTCGTAATAGACGGCGATCGATTAACCTGCACGCATTATTGGTTACATCCTCAAATTCTACTTTCAATCGATTGATTGTTTGATTTTTGAGTAAACTTACATGAATCATTAAATGTACATATGTGTTAATTGCAAAAATTTTAGCTTCTAACCTGCCATTTAACCTCGAGCATAGGTGGAGTACAGTACCTAAATTCAGATTTTAGCTAAATTTAACGATTTATAAAGGTTGATTTAAGGTTTTTTTTATGGGTGATTTTGCTTGATTTTTAGCTGCAAAGCAAATGTACATATTCTTAGGTATGCGGATTTTAATTGGAGGATGATGTTGTAGATGATACTGATGTAGAAGATGTGTAGACTATTAATGATGCTTTGGGAGTTCGAGTGTAGAGGAAATTCCAATAGTGGAAATAAGACAACAAGTTAGGGGAGGTGTAGGTCATCATGATAAAATATACAGAGATTTAGATGGGATGGCTTAAGAAAATCATCAGTCTCAGCTTTCAATTGTTCAAGAATGGTTTCAGAGTTAATGGACGAGAAGCCATTAGAATCTCTGTCATTGAACCAGAGGCCGGATGATTTGGATTTAGATGCAGGTGTGCCTTAACATAAAAAGTTGGTTAAATGATTCGTCTAAGAAGGACACACACATGCGAGGAGATTGAGTTTTGATATTTGTTTAGTGGAGAAAGATATAATTTGGGGTTTAGATTAAGTGAATCGAATAACTGACGCTACGTCTAATTCTTTCTTTTCCTCAGAATTATGAGGTTTGCAACAGCCTAGAATTTGTCATTAATTAGCTTTACCAACATTATTGATACTGTTTTTATTTGCAGTATTTTTGTATTGTACTGTCAGCGATTTTTCATGCCATATTTTGTTTGAAATTTACTTATGAGTGCGATCATTTTAGTTGTGTTTTATCTCAAACGAGTCAAATAGATTGGGTTTGTTTATAGGCTTTTAGTTAAAAGGGTAACGGGTCATACGGGTTGAATCTTGATATAGACATTGTGTATTTAACCCTTGAACTGTAGGCACCTTTGTTTCAAAGTCAAAGATTGGCTTACTGTAATTAGTCTGAATAATGGTATTCAATCCTCATGGTGCATATCAGTAATTTAGTGTTATGTAAACTCTTATTCTTATGAAATATGAATTCACTTGAGCAATCTCATGAACAATTTTGTTGTTCAACATTTTGTTTTTCCAAGTTGAGGATAAACACTCATCTCGTCACCTTCTTTCAGAAGCAAAGATTTGAATGCTACTCATTCCATGGTTTCCACATCTTACCAGCGGACCCCATATGTTTTAATTCTTTGACGTTAAAAAATAAAGCACCTAGGTGGCATAGACAATCACAATGCTCGTGTTTGAATTTTAAAGGGTGTGTGATTGTAGAATCTGTGAAGAACTTCCAGATTGTTGCTTTTGTTGACCCGTCTCATAATTTGCCGGTTGCAGAACAAGGTATTTTTTTAATTACTCTGGTTGTTATGTTATATGCTCTAACAATTTAACAAAGGTAAGTTTAAATTTAAAATACCGTGGTTAGAATGTTAGATGTTATTTCCCGTATTACAAATCTGAAACCGGAGAAAGGAAGGTTTGGGTTGTTAGCGATACCTTTTAGGTCGTATACAGTTTTTGATGTGCTGTTATGTTTGTTTTATGTGTATTTATTTACAATTGCACTAATTATTCTGATACAAACATGGTTTGATTTTATAATCTGAGTTTTATACAGTTGCACTCCTGGATTCTTTCGTATTACAATAAATGGCTCTACTTTTTAACTAGAAATTTAATAAATGCATTATCAGAAACTACCTTAAATCCCTTGCTTTAGTTTGATGATTCTCAAAAGAATTCCATCAAACGGTAAGGCCAGCAATGGAGACAACAAATTTTGGCTTTTATATTAAATGAGGGTGCACTGGGTGTTGTATTCTAACTACTGCACATTCTTGAGTGCCTTGAATATTTGTATTAAAGCTGATGTAGCTATAGAAAGATACGAAGAATGAACTAATGGACAAACAAAACCAAGTACGGATATCATAAAATGGAGTTGATGTACTAAGTTCATATACTGTATTTTCAAAATAATATGTCATTTATATTTTTTATACTTTCCAAGATCTCTTTTTTTTTTTTTTTGAACGGCAAATTTCAACTCCTTGTGGGACTTGAACCCATGACCTCACCTTTAGGTGTTCCTAGAAGCTTTGCTTCTACCATTGGGCCACATCTCACAATTAGGTGTTCCAAGATCTCTTAATTAAGCGAATTGCTCAGTACCAACATCTCACAAAATGAAATGCAGATCCATTACGTTCCTGTTTGCAACATTACTCATTGGATATATGAATTTTGATTTGTTCAATATCATCCACTAGGTAGAGGTTTGTAAAAAATATATTATTCTTTGACAAATTAACATATGACACGAAGCCAACCAACTCCTAAATTAATGCATACAAATCTGGTTGAAAATATTATACACGGAGGAATGGATAGCCGACCATGAGAGATAAAAAAAGAAAGACACATAAGTGCACTATCAATACACATTCGAGTTTGAATCTAGAAGTCTAATGTATGGCATGTTGAAATCAACTAAGAACATAAAATGTATAGTTGATGTCATGGTCGAGTTGTGCATCCGTTATACATCGTATATGACCAGATGCTTGATAATAACAAAAATAAGTGCCATATTATATGTCGTTGTCACAACCCACTGTGGGTTTTTAATAGGCATCATAATTAAATTTGATGTCGGTCGGTACACCCGCTGCAACTTCACACTAGTGTATATTTAAAGTGAGACCCACGTGCAAAAAAGAAATAAAATAACTTTAGAATATTAAAAAGGCCCACCCTTACATACTGATATTATCCAAATGTTATTTTAGGCCCAATTAGATATATAATATCAAATGTTAGTTTAGGCCTAATTAAATTGTTTGATCAAGATTTTATGGCCAACGTAAACCCGATAAATGGATTTTTGGCGTCTTGATATAGAAGTTTACAAATACCTGTTTGGTCTCAAAATGAACTGGTTTGTAAACCGAATACGTTATTTTTTATTTTAGTTTGGTCTCAACTTGATTTAGCCCAAACAAGTTCGGGTTAAGAACAATGGGTTTTAGGGTCGAAACCACCAACCCACCCAAACCGGTTTGGATCGGATTTAAAACCAATTTTAGCGTTTAAACCGGTTTTTTATCAGTTTTTTTAGGTGGGCTCAAACCGGTTCAGGTTGAAACCGATTCTCAACACAAAAATCCCAAACTTTTACCAAACCACCGGGGCGGGCTGGACCCAAACAGCTTTTTTATTAGGTCGGTTTCTGGGTTAGCAGGACCCTACTTTTATACACCTCTATCTTGATATACCCAAGCGTTCATGTATAAAAGAAACTAATCCAACTTCTTGAGAACCACACAACGTTCTTATACTAAAACCTCTAAATGGAAATCTTCAAACGTCCAACAATGGTGGAATTTTCATCAAGACAGCGATAGAAATAATGGAATGCCAACTTCAGAGAACATTCTCTACACAATCTGAGACTTGTGTCTTGGGCTACTCTAAATAAATAATACTCCGTAAGTATCAGCAAATTAGCCTGAACTCATGGGATGCCAACATTACAAATTCAATATCCACTTCATGCCACAATATCCACACTGTCGAGTGTCAACCAGATTTTAAATGGTTGTTTTAATCTTTACGTATAAGAGTAACTAGGGCTGAGGTGTCTACATTCTAGAATGTCCACGTAGGCTCCAACTCATACTCCATGTCAACTGCCACATGTCGCCTCCACATGCTTTATGCTTCTCGTGGGCACCCGACCCGGATTGAATTAATAAAAACATATGTTCCTGACCCGATACATATGGCTTATGTCTCATTCTTTTTAACCGTAAATCAGTTTTTATATCACAACAAGCAGGAATCACTCCGATAATATTTTTTGATCTCTATTTTCCAATTCCGATAATATTCTTTGTTTTATGTTTCCAGATTCCGATAATAAGTTTTGTCCCTAAACACTTGTGTTTTCGGATTAGATGTTTGGTATTCATTCCTAAACACATCGGAAAACATACAATCGCGAAAGAAGATAAATCCCAAACCATTTGAGAGGGTGGTGGAGAGAGTGAGACGGTGGTGAGAGCAAGACCACAATTTTGGCTTTTATTTTGATACAAGTCGGTTTTTATCTTTTTCTACTATGTACCGAATCAGTATCACGCCACAACGTAATTTTGTAGCTTGCCACTTTACCTAAGACAACTTTTTGTGCAAGTAAACTATTGTGAATAAACATTTTTCTTTTTATAATACACATAACTTTTCCAAACTAAACCGAACCAATGTTGGAGGTATCAAGAGGCTCACAAAAATAACGATCACAAGACAAATTTAGAGGGACTCTCTGACTCTTTTATTAATTGGAAGCATGAGGAAAATACAAATAAACCTACCTCTATTTATAGACTATACTAGACCTTTTCTAATTCTAATCAAATACTAAAACTTAAATACTTATCTATCTCATAAACTAAATCTATTTATCTCTAATTTAATTCACTAAGAAATTTTCATAACCACCCTTCAACTTTTGTCTCCTTTCACTTTTCACCCAAACCTAGGATTAACCAACATTCACCCCCTTAATCCTAGTTTGCGCCCGCTTGTTCCTCACATCAACGGTACCGGCTCATCACTCGAGCAAATTGAGCCTCTTCATCCTCCGTTTCTTGCTTAGGGCACTCCCACGCATAGTGACCATATTCCTTGCAATTGTAACACTTAATATGTCTCTTATCTCTATGTATATCTTTATCCTTTCGATCTTCATTGGATTGGAATCGGCCTCCTCATCCTCTACCATTACCACGACCTCTTCCTTGACCTCGGCCTCGATCTTTTCCATATCCACCTTGGTCTTGATCAAACTCGTCCGTTTTGACCTTTCTTGCCACTCTTCCTTTGTGAGCAACAACTTACCTTGATCATCATCTTTCTTATCATTATCTTTAATCCTCTCTTCATATGCTTTCAATCTCCCCTTTATAAAATTTCATGCGGAAGCGTTTTGTGTTTGGGTTGAGTTTGTTTGTTTCGACCCTGCGGCCAGAGGTCGCTCAGTTTCTAAACAACGACTCTCAAATGGCTAGGTAGTTTTGATACAAGAAGTGTAGAGAGAATATGAAAGATGTATATTTTGTTATTGATTGAATTGTTTTGTGCATCTAATGAGGATATAACCTCCTATATAAATACATAAAGGAAATGGTAAAATAAGAAATGGCTAAACTTTGGCACAAGACAAGGAGTTAGTCTTGTGGCACAAATCAAGGAGAAGTAATCTTGGTCAATAATATTGGTCTTGGTCAATGGTCTTCAATGATGGTCAATGGTCTTCAATGATGGTCAATGGTCATAATCTCCAATACTCCCCCTCAAGTTGGAGCGTGTATGTCAATAACGCCCAACTTGCCAAGCAATATTTCTTTCTTTTCGAACACTCCCCTTCAAGTTGGAGTGTTTTCTTTTCTTGCGGGCTCATAGATTGGACCCGACTTTTCTTCTTGCGAGCTTGAAAAACTCGATTTTTCTTCTTGCGAATTCAAAGAATCCGACTTTTCTTTTCCTTGCGAGCTTGAAGAGCCGACTTTTCTTTCTTTTGCGAGTTCAAATGAACTCTGCTTTTCTTTTTTTGCAAGTTCAAAGAACTCGACTTTTCTTTTCTTACGGTTTCAAAGAACCCGAATTTTGTTTTCTCGCGGGTTCAAAGATTTAAACCCGACTTTTCTTTTTCTTGCGAGTTCAATAAACTCGACTTTTCTTTTCGCGGGCTCAACAAACCCGTCTTTTTTTTTAATAACCTTTTTGCTTTTCAAAAGGTTTAGTAAAAACTTTCACCTTTTTTTATTCCTATTATTTTAATCCATCCACACATATGTGTAGATGTACTACACATAACATTCACCACATACATTTTAACCCTATAATTATATAGTGAAGTGTTTTGATCACTTCCATGTCTCTCATCTCACACAAGCCGCTGCCACCCATACATATGCACCAAAACCTCTAAGAAACTGCAACACATCGAGTTCGAGAGAGACGCCTTCATTAATTCCTCGAGAGAGACGCATTCATTGTTCTTGAATCGTTGATTGTAGGTGGGTAAGACGGTTAGGGAAATGGAAAGGGTTTTGGGTTCGTGGTGGTTCAACTGAATAGTGGTGGTTCCAACGGTCACAAGTTTTTTTTCTTCTTTCGAGCAGGATCAGAACACTGCTCTGATACCATATAAAATTTCATGCGGAAGCGTTTTGTGTTTGGGTTGAGTTTGTTTGTTTCGACCCTGCGGCCAGAGGCCGCTCGGTTTCTAAACAACGACTCTCAACTGGCTAGGTAGTTTTGATACAAGAAGTGTAGAGAGAATATGAAAGATGTATATTTTGTTATTGATTGAATTGTTTTGTGCATCTAATGAGGATATAACCTCCTATATAAATACATAAAGGAAATGGTAAAATAAGACATGGCTAAACTTTGGCACAAGACAAGGAGTTAGTCTTGTGGCACAAATCAAGGAAAAGTAATCTTGGTCAATAATATTGGTCTTGGTCAATGGTCTTCAATGATGGTCAATGGTCTTCAATGATGGTCAATGGTCATAATCTCCAATACCCTTGGCTTCCTCAAGAGACATATTTTCTATCTCCGAATATTGCTCAATCGAAGCAACAATTTGCAAGAATTTCTTTGGGACCGAATTCAACAATTTTCTCACCACCACTTCATGTTCTAAGCTAGACCCAAGACTCTTGAACTTTGTAGCAATTCCACTAAGTTTGCCCGAGAACTCATCAATTGATTCACTTTCTTTCATCTTCAACATCTCAAGTTCAGTTCTAAGAGTTTGTAGCCTTGCCTTTTGAACTCTCTCGGCTCCCAAATACCGCACACGAAGCGCTTCCCATACACCCTTCGCATCCTTGTACCTAGCCACTTGAAGTAACACATCTTCGGGTAATGTTTGAAACACAAACGCCCTCGCCATTAAATTCTTTTTATTCTCTACCGCTGCTCCCGTCACCGGATCAATCGCTTCCCACAACCCATACACTTGTAGGATAGACTCCACCATGATTGACCAACTCGTATAATTCGTACTCATCAACTTAGGACATTGTAACGGAATGCTACCTTGATGACTCGCTTGCACAATCGCACCCGCACCCGCACCACCGTCAGCCATCTTCAATCACACACAGTTAGTAGTGTTCACACATAATCACGTTAACTCTTTCCTCGTTTGAATCACACAGATTTTTTTTTTCCTTTCACACTTAGGCGTTCTTCTTTATCACACAGATTTTGGTTCACCTAGAACTCCTCTCCGGTTTCACTAAGAATTCCGGTCAACTCTCGGCTTCACACAGAATATCCGATTATCTCCTGGTCACACACAGAACTGCTCACTCTTATCGGTTTCACTAAGAACCCCGATCACAACCACGGTCACACGTAGAACCGTCCTCTTTCTTTGGTTATCTTCGGCTCACACAGAACCTCTCTTCTTTTGTTCGATGTTTTCTTTCACCGCCACATATACCTCACTATCTATGCTTCCAATTAATTCCACCGCCTCTCTACTTTATTAATTTCCTTATAATATTCAATATTCCCTTCTTAATTTTTTCCGTACAAATACTCCACCAATCACCAATAACACTTCTTTTGTTTTGTTTGACTCTTCAACCACAAAAGACAAACAACTCTATCTCTTTATCCTCTGCACGCACAGTTCTTTGAAGTCCCACCACACAGGTTTTCTTTTTCTTTTTCTTGATTCACATGCCACCAAAAAGCTTCCTTTTTCGATTTGTTTGGTCTATTACTATTGACTGTTGTAACAATCTTTAGATAAAAAGAACTACCTGATTACAGAAAGTACCAAGTAAATCACGATTTCACTAAGAAAACGAACTCGATTAATTCTTCACAGTTTTCAAGCTTTAGCGCTTCACACAGAAACACTTGGTGGTTTTCGATTGCCCCTTCGCTGCCCTCGATCTCCCGTCTTCAATCTCAATCCTAACCTTGGCTCTGATACCAATTGTTGGAGGTATCAAGAGGCTCACAAAAATCACGATCACAAGACAATATTTAGAGGGACTCTCTGACTCTTTTATTAATTGGAAGCATGAGGAAAATACAAATAAACCTACCTCTATTTATAGACTATACTAGACCTTTTCTAATTCTAATCAAATACCACGCGACTGAAGAATATCAGCGCCGCTTTTGATATTTATTGTTAAGACTTTGGTTCCGATACAAGTCGGCTATGATATACTTCCACTATATGTACTATCGCAACGTCAATTTGTAACTCCAAACTGATGTCGGACGCGTAAGATGATGTATTGGAGGGCACCCGCAAGACTGTGATAAAGAGGGGGGGTTCTTAGAATGTCGCACTTGAAGCTAAATTAAGCTTAGGTTGTGTGTCGAATTGGGTATCCACAGGCTTACAGAATGGCATTCGTGCACCTTGATAATGTAATGAGCATAAGCTTATTGAGAAAGAAACATTGTGTTATTATGCCAAGTGACTGAGATGCCAAGAAAGTAACTGAGTCGACCTAGGTTCTTCATAGAATACTCTCTTGCAACACTAGTCATGAGTTGTTGACATAAGTGATGTGAAAGGTGATTAAGAGAATGTCATCAACATAAAGTAGTAGGTAAGCAGTCTGATTTTCCTGTTGAAGAATAGATAGAGAGTTGTAAAGCTACTTTGTGTGAAACCCAAGTGAATAACATAATTGGTGAGCCGTTGATACCATGCTTGTGGTGCCAGTTTCAACCCGTACAAGGACTTTTTCAATCGGCACACATGATTCGGATATTCCCTATGACGAAACCCCATACGTTGGTAGATCTATACCGTTTCATTAAGAGTGCCATGTTAGAAGGCATTTGTGAAATTAAGTTGATGTACCACCATTAATTTGTGAGAGCAATCGTAAGAACAGTTTGCATTGTTGCTAGTTTAATGACCAGACTGAATGTTTCTCCACAATCAATGCCCACCTGTTGTAAGTTGCCATCATAAACTAAACGTGCCTTATATCGTTCCAAAGATTCTTCAGAACTATTTGTGTTTAAATAACTACATGCTACAAACAGTATCCATCTGAGGATGTCGTGGACCTAACTCCTATGTCTCGTTTTTTACAAAATCACTCAATTCATCGGTCATGGCTTCATGCCATTCCAGTGAGGACAAGGAAGAGGCGAGTTTTCCTGTACGGGAACAATGGTAGAGGAGTGGTGATTGAAAAGTTTTTTTAGGTTTAAAAATACCATGCATCACCCGTGTATGCATTGTGCATACTGATTGTGTTGAGGCGGCTTCCGGTTAGTTTAGAGACATGGATGGTATGGCGGGTTGGTTGGTTTGTTGCGTATATGGTTAGCCATAGGAGGGTTCGTTTGGAGTGTAGAAGAGTGGGTTTTCGTTGTAGGTTGGCTTAGTGAAAGTGCTTAAGATTAGGCGGTGTGCTGGGTTGTGCCGGTGGGTGATTTTGGTTTGAGGGTAGTGTGGTGTGGCAAAAGAGTTGGCTAAGGGAGGGTTAGTGTAATGTGTGACCACATGTGAGGATGAATGGGAGTGGACAGATGGTCATAGGTGGTTGGTGGAGTGTTAAGTTGTTTATGTTAGGAAATGGTTAACTGTTTTATATGTAGGTCAGATCATATGTACCCTCGGTGTTGGCAAGGGTGTCCATGACGAACGCACGGGTGTGATAAAAAGCACGCAAATGGTTATAAGAAGTAGGGTGGTGGTAAAAAAGTTATGTGGGTGGGTGGTGGTGATGAGTTTTGCTGGTGTGGTTGTTGTGTACGTATGTTGCCATTTCGAGAGTATGATGCCAAAAACTGGGGGGGGGGGGGGAGCATGGGTAATAATGTGCGGATCATGTTATTTATGGAGAGTATTTGGCATTCCGCTTTCGCTTTTTGCGATGATATATGTGGACATGAGAGACAGAAAATCATTCCATTTTATGCACATAATTGTTTAATATAATTGTTTACATATTTAGTGCCTGGAATGTTTTTGTTAATCATTCAAATTGTGTTTTTTTTTTTATTAGAGAAGTTATTGAAAGAACTGTAAACTTAGGATTTTGCTGACAAAAGAAATGTCTAGAAAAAAAAATTGATGTGGTCATCAAAAAATAAAATGTGATATTGGTGAACCACGATGCTTAGGACTCGAGATGTCCAAAGGTAGAAAGTACTGTAACTAAAGATTTTGCTGTCAAAAGAAATGTCCACACAAAAAATTGGCGTGGTCATCTAAAAATAAAATGTGATATTGGTGAACCCCGGTGCTTAGGACTCGAGATGTCCAAAGGTCACTATGGATAATATCAAATGGTAAAAAAAAAAATACAAATATTAGATGCAACAAACGGTAAACAAATACTTTTTTCCCAATTCACATGATTGACAAACGTTTTTATTAAATTTTCCACAATCAATAGAACTAGAGTTTTTCAAAGAGAGGTTAAATATTACCGCTGCTGTTGCACCGGAGGATAAGAATTGGAGTCTTGAGATCCTTCACAAAAAAAAAAAAACCAAACGGGTCAAATTCTATTAAAATAGAGTTGATGGTGATGAGTCGACAAACAAAAATAATATTTTTGATAAGTTTGGGTGAGTCTAAAATATTTTTTGTTTTAAGGGAGGGTTAGGGTGGTGGGAGTTGGTGATTGCCTTGTGCAGTTACCTAGATGATGTTACCATTACCGGCGATAATACGTTGTGAAATGCTTTTATTAAAAGGAGATTGAGAGTTACCTCATGATTGAAGCATGTGTGTGGACTCTTTGGGTATCCATTATTGAATTCCAGTCTTGCTGATTTAGGCTTTTCATGTACATGGCATGCTCGATGTTGGTCCATGTATAAGCAGTGTAGACCTAATTGGGCCAAGGCTTAAGGAGTTCATTGAGCGAATTGATCTTACTCGGCCATCCAGAAGTTGGATAAGGGCACGATGATACAGCCCATTAAGTCCACGGTTGCTGAGTAGGAGTTGGGCTGACCCACTATGGAGAGTCGTAGGTCCATGGTTGATGGTCGTAGGGTTGCTAGTACGGTTGGGTGCTGCTGTTGCCACTGTTCCAAGAGCCTCAACCATGGCCTCTTCCATGGGTTTCGACCGCGTCCCGCATGCCCTCCCTAGTGTAGACAAAACGATAGTCAATGGAAGGCGGTGGGGCGGTCTGAGCTGAGGATTTATCAGCAAGAGTTTGCGTGTTTGCATGAAGACTCGTACCTGCAGCAGAAGAGGTTTGAAGTTCTTGATTTGTTTTTTTGGTTGATTCATACAGAGTTGAGAATGGATCTCGTAGAAAGATGGTATTGGCTTGGTGTTCTTAAGGATGGTAACAATGCCCTCGTATTGTTCTTTGAGTGCCGCCAAAGCTTGCAAGACCAGTGACTGTTCATCGACATGTGCTTCAACATTAGAAAGTTGGTTTGTAAAAACCTTTAGTTATTGATAATAAAATGACATGGTATGAAAGTTTTCAAAGAGGGTGTTAGCAAACTTTTATTTTAGGTAGAGGGATTGGGTTTTTTATTATCTTGAAAGAGGGATTCGATTGCTTTCTAGGTATCATAAGCAAAGGTATTGGTTTTTAGTATGGTATGGAGGAGATCGGTGGATATAGTGCCATAAATCCATTGCAGAACTATGGCTTCCAACTGTTCCCAAGAGTAAAGGTTAAGAAGAAGCGTGGTTTGTTTTTCTTTGTAGGTGGCGTAGGAGGAAGAAGTGGGGGAGGTTCATAAGGACATGGGTGGTTGGAGACCAGGAAGGCCCAACAATGTGTATGGAACAATTATGAGCATGTGTTTTGTATTGGGCCGATTCTGCCTCTAGAGTGATATGGATGAAGATTTTGAGGTTGGTTACCCTTGTCGCAAACCATTTACTACACATTTGTAATAAAATTTTCAACGCATTGTGACGAAAACATGGTGTAGGAAATTTGTGACGCATTTCTTACGCAATTTCCTAAAATTTGTAGATATATTATGTCACAAATTTGCTAAAAAAATTGTAGACTTTTTTTTTTGTTACAAATGAGTAGTAACTTTGTTAAAATTTTGTGACGCATTTTTTTTCGTAAGAAAATTTTGTAGCAAAATGCCATTTTTCTAGTAGTGGTAGACCTTTAAGATTTTTGAATTATTCAATTATAGTTAGGGTTGCAAGCGAGCCGAGCTAAGCCCGAGCTCGAAAAACTTATGAGAGCTCAAGCTCGGCTCGTTTACTATATATTAGTTAATATTTTAAATAAAAATAATATAAATAATAGGATCGGAACTCGATAAATGAAGTTTGGCTCGGGCTCGTTTAGTAAACAAGCTTAAATGAGGGAGTAAAATATTATTAAATATTAATAAACCTAATACTACACTAAGGCTCGATAAGGCTTGACGAGCCTGTTTTAAGCTCAAGCTCGGACTCGATTAGTAAACGAGCTTTGTTTTAAGCTCAAGATCGGGCTCGATAAGGCTTGGCTTGGCTCGGCTCGTTTCGGCTCTTTACCAAGCCTATCTCGAGTAGCTAAGAGATAACAACTACATCGGTTGCTCATTGAGTCTACTATCCCGCTCATGTAGTTGTTGGCCTTAGGACTCTAGGATTTGGGATTTACATTTACTTTGTTTTACGTTAAAGTTTTGGTTTTATGACTATTTTTTTTTAAAAGGGGGGGGGGGGGAGGGGGGGTCAAAACGGTATATACCAAAAAAAATTCGTACGGAGACGATATACTCCAAACTTCTGAGCGAAAATTCGGGGGGGTTGGCTGCCCTTGAATGCTACACCCTGTTTGAGGAGGGAAAAGAAAGGTACATATCGTTTCCTTCTAAATCGGAAGTAAAAATAAACTAAAGGATTTGACCTGATTTTCCTTCGGGTTCCTTTATTTCCCTTTTTCAAGTGAAACCTGGGAACACAACATGCTTTGTTTTCCTTTGTTTTCCTTCCTTAAATGAAACTCGAGAACACAAGAGACTTTTCATTTCCTTCTAAATACTTTCTTTTTTCTTGTTAAGTGTACTCGGGAACACAGCCTTATTGATAAATGAGAAGGTTTGTTAACTAGATTGTAATTACTAATTATAGACTTATAGCCTTTGCGGCTTTGCTTGAGTCGAATAGAATGATATGAACACTTCACAAGTTGTCATGGCTCATGATGCGATGAATTTGATTGTACAAACGTTGTCGTGTTTCCTATGACGATTGAGATGACGGTTTGCGAGAGCCTCACATATCCAACAACCTATTAATTAAGCTCGTCGTAAGCACAGTCGATGGCATGCGAAGATGGAGGAGGTCATGGTATTGTAAATTCTTATCTTGAATTTCAATGATACCTTGTGATATATCGGAACCTAGGGTTGGTTATGTACTATAACATTACTTAATTACTTCACTGTGTGTTGTGCAGTATGTTTGAAATAAAATGAACAAAAAAAACACCCAAAACACACTTAGAGCTGTAACCTTGAAAACTCCCAGGTTTCAAACTAGTATTTGAACCCGCGCTTCGCGGCAGGGTCGTAAGTGAATGCTGGCAAAATGTATTTATTATCTAGTATATCGATAGATTGATATTACGCCATTTAGGCTTTAATCTAATGACATATATATAAACAAAACAACACGGTTAAGTAAAGAGTTTAAAGTTTGCTTAACCATTATAAGTTGAATGAAAAAAGAATTAAATTTGTTGCGTATTATATTAAAGGGTTAATTTAAACGGCTCTATTTATTGTTATGTTTAAACAGTGAACCCACTGCAAAATATTTCTGGATCCGCCACTATCTATCAGACAATTATTTTTTTTATTTTAAAAATAATTCTTACTGATTTTTTCAATAAGTTCAAGAATGATATTTATTTACTAGGTAATGTGTAGGAAATAACTGGTAGTTGCCTGTGGGTAGGCTTCTAATCAAATGTAATACTGGTTTTTGATGTAGGAGAAGACACTGAAGCAGCATGTCAAGTTTGGGGAGTTCTGGATATAGACACACGCAAAGAAAGGGTCCAGGCCCCTAGATATATTGCCAGGGTGTAGCAGGTCGCTAGAGAACGGTTCAGGAGAAGTTGATGGTGTTGAAGAGAGCATTCAAGAACATAATGTGACTTGGGTTGAGACGAGGGCGGGTGAAGCTTATGTAAGTCTTGTTATGTTGTAAATGTATGTTTTTACAACTTAATTAGATGATGTTTAAGTACTAATTCTTTTATGTTCCCAAAATCACATAGCACATACAATGAATACATTATCAAGAAATATGGAGAAGATACTAGCTCACACTCGGAAATTGATATGGATTTGTGGTCACAAACTGCTGGAGGAAAAAAAAAGGGTAGATTGCATGGGACTGGTAACATTGCAGACCCGAATGTCGGGCTGACAGGTGCACCGTCAATGCCGAGTACCCATAATTCATATCCACCTGGGAGAAGTGATAGTGATGAGGTTCGTATTCTTCTTTTAGTAAAAACGTTGTCTATATTTTCGTGACATAATGACTATTAAAAAGGGGTTCAAGACCCTAGTTTCTGCTCTCCCTGCAGCCATCTGCAGTAGAAGTTCTTCAGTATAGTTGTTCTATAAAACAAAGTCACAGACACGTTGGCAGTATATACATATATAGTTATATAATAATTACGCACCAAGAGTGACAATTTTTATAATCTTACTCTTAACACAAGTAGAAGTTTAGGGTCATCACTTAGATATTTCAGTATCCAAGTGAGAACACTAGCTATTGTATCTAGAGCTACAAACAGTACACCAATGATGTTATCTGCAATAGTTTCTTCACTTAATGTGTTTCCTTTGACCAACTTGATGTTACTCCTTCTAAACTTTTGGATTTTCCAATCCGTGACTTCAACAGGTTCTTCAACAAAACACAACCTTGATCAACCTTACTTCCTTCGAAGGAATAACTAACGTTTCATCTGCCAGACATTCTTCAAGTTCCAAATGTGAAAAACATCATGAATGCCTGATAGTTTCTGCGGTAGCTTTTGTCGGTATGCAACGGGACCTACCCTTGCTACGATCCAAAAGGGTCCAATGTAATGAGGGCTAAGCTTACCTTGCTTGCCAAATCTTGTAACCCCTTTCCAAGGCGAGACTTTCAACATGACCTTGTCTCCTACATGGAATTCCAATGGCTTCCTTCTGTTATCTGCATAACTCTTATGTCTATATCCCTTGCAGCTTTCATCTGTCTCTTATCTGGAAAATCTTACCGTTGTCTCTTGAATTATCTCTGGGACTGTCAAACATTTGTCTCCCACTTCTGCCCAACAGAGAGGTGAACGAAACTTTCTACCATTAGGGCTTCGAAGGGTGCGGCGTTGATA
>JAUTDX010005565.1:0-34123 GCA_030844895.1 Ambrosia x helenae | reverse complement strand
ATCTTCTTCTTCTTCAAAAATGATCACTTTTGAAGTTGTCAGGATGGTAGTCTTTGTGGGTCTCTCTCCTTTTTCTGATTTTGTTTCTCTTGCATGCCTTTTGGCGGCTGAGTATGACGTTCTAAAAATGTCTGATCCTCCTGAAATTAAGTTGATTATGCCAGCATCCTTAGGTGGTGATGCTGCTCTTTCTGGGATGTTGGTACCATCCTGAATCCATGGCTTCTTCTTGCCTAGAGATACTTAAGATGACATTTGCTCAGATGATATGCTATCCCCCTTTCTCAAGGCGATACAATATTTAGTGATGTGACCAAAATCTTTCGTGGAAGGCACACCATTTCGATTTATCCTTCCATCCTGTCTTATTATCTTTCTTCGGCCATCTTGCTTTGTCTCCAAGATCTTTCATGGCGTACATCAATCCTGTTACATCCACAGAAAAATAGTAATCTGATAATTTAGGACATTCATCCTCATCATCATCCTCCACTACATTGACCTTTTATTATCAGGTCTAGCATATGGTTTATGTTTGTATGGTTCGTATGTGGGAGTGGACTTTCGATTGGATGATTATATCTTGAGGATGCTTCGATCCTTTCTTGTAATCTTCTTATCATCCTCAAGTCGGATGAACCTTAGAGCCTTGTTCCTGACCTCATCCAAGTTCCTGCAAGGATTTCATCACCAATTCTTGGTAGAATGGTGAATATTTTTGCAGTCCCATCTTGAATGCTTGTACTGCCATTGTGACATCCAAGTTCGGGATGTCAAGTGCTTCCTTTCCGAACCTAGTGATATATTCTCTTAGTGATTCCCCCTATGTGTTAATCACCCTGTATAAATCACTTGTCAAACATTTTAAACGTTCGAGTACAAGAAAATTGATTGATAAACATGTTAGTCAAATGTGCAAAAGAAGTAATTGAATAGGGAGGGGCACTTAGGAGCCATTTCAAGGCTGGACCAGTGAGAGTAGAGCCAAATCCCTTGCATAAGCATGCTTCTTTAAGATTTGCAGGGATTGGATTTATCTCCATCCTTTCCCTGTACTGAGCCACTTGCTCCTCAAGATCTGTAGATCCATCATAGAGCTTCATGCTTGGGTTTTGAAACCGCTTTGGGATCTCTGCATCACATATGGGAGGTGCAACCGAGACACCCTAGACATGTTGAGGATACTTCGGGGATAGGCTATACTATCACTGGTACACTTGATACCATATCCTTAATTTTTTGTAGCTCCCTTGCTAGTTGTGGACTTATACCTGTATCCTGCAAAGAAGCAACATCATTAGCAGTAAGAGTACTGGAACTTAAATTGTTACCGTTATTGTTGTATCCTTGGATGGCCCAGGTGTATATGCTGGATCCCTGGTTGTTGCCATCTTAGGTGCAGTAGTTATTTCAGGAGCAGAGAATCCAGTGCTCATGGGATGAAATCTCCTTGATGAACGCCCCAGAGATGCTAGAATTGAAATCCAACACCCTAGGTTGTAATGGTGTCCCCATGTCCTCAGTCGGTCTCTTTGAGGATGTTTTTGAGAGATTGTATTTCTCTCATTATCATCCTGTTGGTTTCTTGTTGTTGCTGCATTTGATCCTTTACCATTGAAAACATGGAAAAGAGCTCATTATTCGATACAAAAACAGGAGGAGTGGATCCAGATGTCTCCATTGCTGGTATAGGTGGAATCTGGAAGTAGAACTTCTTGAGAATGCAGGTGGGGGTGGCAGTGTTGCATTTCTGGTAGAGGTTGAAGATGGCATGGATGAGGAAACAATTTTCTTGGAGGAAGACATAGTTGTCAAGTTTTGTAAAATGAGTTAATTGAGAAAAAGTTTTAACAAAGTTTTTTCTTAAAATAGCACCACTTCCCCCACGGTGAGCGCCAAATTGTTTTGGTCAAAAATTACTAAGTAGAAATAATTTTGTTTTGCAAATTAGAAAATGTGAGGTAGTGTGCTATAAATGTCCAACAAGTTTATAATTGAGTTTTATTCTGAAAATGGTGTATTAGGATGCTAAAGAAGTAAAATGTATGACAACTATGCTCGGGATGGCAAAGGTGTAATTCGGGATGGACAGTTATATCCTGAGGATGTAACTGTTGGCAGTTTTAAGGAATCAGTAATGCAAGTAATAAAACACAAAGAACAACACTCGATGTACGAGGAAAGCCCTTGATCAATTGTAGATCACCGGCATAAAACCTCGGAAGAGTCTAGGCCCCTGCCTTGTTTGTTAATATTAAAATGTTAGAAAAGATTACAACTTTGGATGAATGATTTGATTGAGTGTACTAAGATTACAATGAATTGTGTTAAGTGTGTGAGTATTCTATGAGTAGTAGAGTGTTTGTGTAGTTCAAGTGGTTTCTAAGGTGTCCTATACTCGTCAATCATCCCCATATATATAGTACATGTGAGTAAATAAAGAATCTTGTGTAATCTGCTGGCTTAGTTAAGTTCTTTGAAGACTTCAGGTGATCGTTGTGGTAGTTTCATCTCAGTTATACGTTGTACCAGCTGTTTCCTGGTTCTTCGCTGACACTTAATGCATATCGGTTACAAGTTTGACTCCATCCTCGATCTTAGACATTGGCGTGCAATAGTTACTCTTCTATCTTTGACTTCTCTGACTAAGTATTATAATATATTCGTTGGAGAACAGTTACGAATCCATATATTATAACTTAGTTGTACCTGCAATTATGTTATTTAAAGATAATTAGTTAGTCCATCCTCAGGATGTGCACATACTGAAATATAGTTGTATCCTGAGGTCTGTTAGGTCCTTCAGCATCCTGAGGATGCTACACTAGGGATACGAGGTAAAATCATCCTGAGGATTTTCACCACCAACATTGCTGAAAGGGAAGAAAAGTTCCTCAACTTCATCTCCTCAACCAGAATCTCTAGTGACAAAGAAACGGAAAGTTGCTAAGAGATTGATACGCAACAAAATCCATATTCTGTTTCAAAATCTTGAAGAGTATACTATCCAGTTTGAACAAACCTACATCATCTGTTAAACCTCAAACAGAATCAAGTTCACAATCGAATGTTGCAGTTTCTGAAGAAGTAATGAACTTGGTGAATCAACAGATATCAAAGATGATGAAATTCTTTTATAAGCATGACAATGAAATTAAGCAAATGAAAGAAAATGAAAAAGATATGTTTGAGAATGTGATCAAGTCTAAGAAGAGACAGGATAAGCTAGAAGAAGAAGTTACCAATCTATAGATTGAGAATGCTGAATTTAAGTTGTCTAGCAAAGAGAAGAATGAGAAGAGAATTATGTCTGTGGAGAAAGAAAACAAAAAGTTGAGAAGATTATTGAAGATCTATATTCAAAACCACCAAATTTGAAAGGTGCTGATGGTGAAGATAATGAAGACGTGGAGGAAGAGGATAAGGAATAACAATTGGATTACAGTGGTTCTGATAAAGATGATGATTCTGATGATGATGATGATGTTGATGGTGGTGGTGATTAAATGAACAAAGAGAAATCTGCAAGTTCTGAAGAGTCAAATGATGATGTTGATAAATACTCATATGAAAAGAGAGAAAAGACGAAAGAAGATAAATCTGCTTTGAGTGGAAAGAAATCTGGTGAAATGTCTGATGCAGAGAAGCAGAAGTTGAAAGAATGATGAATCGTGGCTATGTGACACTTGAATTGACAGAGAAATTAAGGGATATCTTTGTAAATGATGATATGAGATATTGCTTAGATTACCAAGATCCAGAATTAGAAGATGGTGAGGCAAGATGGAATGTCTCTTGATGAGCTTATGAAAAGAAAAAAGATTCCAAACATTCTAGTGGTCGAACCTGGTAATCATTTTGATGATATGAATACAAATAACTTCAATGAGGTTGAAATAGAAGACATTTCTCATGAAGAGTATCCGGAATATTACAAATCTGACGGTATTTGAATATTACTTCAATGAGGTTGAAATACTGCTGATAGATGAGGTATTTGAAGATAAGACGGAGAAAGAGAGTATGTCGAAGCAATCGGATGCTTTGAAAGACTATCTGAGAAGATTGAGAGAAGAGACTGATAGTCGTCCTCTGCCAGCAGTACAAGGTGAACTTTATAGATATCATTACAGGATGTTTAAAGGTAGAGTGATCTGTTAGAAGTTTTCCCACATCTGAGGTGTGTCGGATTGAAATGGAGAAGGGAATTCTATACTGTAGATTTCATGATTTGAAGACTCTTCCATATTGGGCTGTGAGGGATATGTGTAAACATGAATTGATTGATGCAACGTATTCTGGATTATTGAAGTGGATGGCTGATAAGATGACGTGTGAGAGTCAAACAAAAAGGGATGTATTCAAGCCACAATATACTAAAAGAATTGTTCATAAGGAGATTGATTCAAAGAACAATCTACCTTATGTTACTTTGAAGTATAAGCCACCAACATGTATGAAGAAGATTCCTTTGATGCCAATACAACAAGATTTCAGCAAATATTTCTCATTCCGGTATTATGACTGGAGGACTGGAGAAGCTGTGATCATATTGCATGATAAAGATCCGAAGCTGATGTGCAAGAAGATACGCATGTTTGATCCAATGTGGTTGATCAAATGCTCGAAAGATGATATCAACACGTTGTATTACAATCAGATTCATTTTGATGTGCCAGACTTAGAACAGGCGTAGAGATTCCAAGTACTTGCCAATTTTGCTTTGCATTTGGTGTTTATTCTAGTTCCGATTACAAGGCACTGTTGGGGAAGCACACAATGAGGCTGAGGAAAGAATTAAAGAAACGTTCGATTCAACCGATAGTTGGAGGTACAAATTTGAAGAAGAAAGTCAAGATTGTTTTGAAAAAGAGAAAGACCAAAGAATCTATGCAATAGACAAGGGGGAGTTTGTAGATGCATATTGTGTCTGTTTGCATTCGGATTTACTAGACTTTTGTGGGATTAACATGTTGATTCGAGCTATCGTGGGGTCGAATGAAGATTGTAAAGGTCGAACCAGTTTATGTTTTGGTTGAATGAAGTATTAATGTGTTTATTTAGTTTGTTCGTCACATTGAGGGTTCGAACCAACTTGTTTGAAACCTGTGCAGGGTCAAATCAACAAATCTATATATAGGTTTGAGTTGTTTTCGTTTGTAACAATTGGTCATTTTGTCTAGGTGTTTGTGTGTGTTTTCGTGAAGTGTCTAGAACATTCTGTTTTCGTTAATTAAGCCTTGTAATGATTAAATCTTGATTATACTTAATGAAAACATGTTGAATATGAAATCTAACATGTGTTGATTACGGTTTATATCATTTTGCTTGATAATTAGGGTTTTCGCACCTAATTCATCTTTACTCATGTGATCATTTGTGATTTAAACATTTCTTTGTGAAAAAACGATCCTACAAGTCCCAACCATACATCTATAATGTGTCTGATCTACTAGTTCAGTTTTACCATCAACAGTGAGTAATTTTGTTGTATTCATGGGTGTACTACATGGTTTACGATTATTCATGTTAAATTTTATTAACAAGTTTTTAACATACTTGTTTTGATGAATGAAAGTACCATTTTGCAACTGCTTAACTTGGAGACCAAGAAAGCATTGTAGTTCACGCATAGCACTCATTTCAAACTCTGCTGTCATAAGTTTTCTAAACTCTTCACACATTTTCATACATATGGATCCAAAAATGATGTCATCCATATATATTTGAATAATCATTAAATCCTTTCCTTTCCATTTTAAAAACAAAATTTTGCCAATTTTATTTCTTATAAAGCCAATGGATAAAAGAAACATGGAAAGAGTTTCATACCAAGCCCTTGGTGCTTGTTTTAAGCCATACAAAGCTTTGTTGAGCTTGTAGACATGATCTGGATAGAAGATGTCTTCAAACTAGGTGGTTGGCATACGTATACCTCCTCCTGAATTTTTCCATATGGAAAAGCACACTTGATGTCCATCTGATACACCTTGATATTGTGGTTGACAGCAAAGGCTAAGAAAAGTCTGATGGCTTCCAACCTAGCTACAAGAGCAAAGGTTTCATCATAATCAATTCCTTCTTCTTGTCTGAAGCCTTAAACCACAGGCCTGGCTTTATTCTTGACAATAATACCCCTTTCATCAGTTTTATTTTTGAAGACCCACTTTGTGGCAATTGGACAAACATCCTTTGGCAGTGGTACAAGTTCCCATACATGTTGACTTTTGAACTGAAGGAGTTATCCTTTCCTGACTTCTACTTAACTGTTGTCTTTCAGTGCCTCTTGGTAATGGACTGGTTGTATGAGTGAGAGAAAGCCAGTAAAAGACAAATGTTTGAGGATTAACTTCTGTGAGCACCACCTCATTGATGTTGCCAATAATCTGGTCAGGTAGACGAGCTCTAAGGTAGATTAAGTCTCCTTGATATGGAATGATGGCATTTTGAGGTGAGGGATAGAGTTTTGTGTCATCTGTTGCAACATCTGTTTGCAGTTTTGTAGTGGCAACAGATGATTGAAACGAATGTGGAGGAATAGGTCTAAGTGGAGTAAGGTGGACTGACTTTTGTCAACTAAAGGCGGACTTTTGTTAACAGATGTTTCAATAATGGAGGAACTGGTTGAAGCAGTGGTTTGAGGGTAGGACTGGTCAACAGTAGTTGCCACAGCAGTGGCAGAGTTTTTAATAGATGTTTAGAACAGAAACATCTGTTCCCCTGGTGTAGAAAAGGATTTGCATTGAGATGGAATCACAATGTCAAATCTATAATCCTTTTGTGAAAATTGTGGGGTACTTGCACTGTTGGTTTTAGCAGTAATATCTTGATATTTGAATTTATCTAAATCAAACATTTCTGCAGGATTTGCTAGGATTTTCAAGGATAAAATTTCATTGAACTTTAAAATTCAAAGTTTCTTCTATAGTCCTAATCCTTGTATTAAACACTTTGTTGGCCTTTGTTGTAGAAGGATATCCCAGAAATAACCACAATCTACTTTGGCTGCAAATTTTGAAATGGAGTCTTTAAGATTTAAAATTAAACATGGGCAGCTAAAGATTTTAAAAATGAAATCAGTGGTTTGATTTTGAATAGAATTTCATAAGAAATCTTTTTCATGCCTGGGGATAATTGAATCTCTGTTTTGAACATAGCAACCAGTGTTTACAGCTTCAGCCCAAAAGGAGAGTTGTAAACCAGAATCTGCTAGCATAGTCCTTACAGCCTCTATAAGAGTTTTGTTTTTCCTTTCAACCACCCCATTCTGTTTTGGTGTTATTAGAATGTTGCAGTGCCTCACAATTCCTTTCAACAAAACAAAATTCATCCAATTTCTTCTTTCTGAACTCTGTTCCATTGTTACTTCTAAAGACTTTTACTGGCAACTCATATTATTTTCAACTTTGGTGACAAAATACTTCAAACTACCTGCAGTCTCATCCTTAGAATGTAATAAGTAAGTCCATGTAAACCTAGAAAAATCATCAACTATGACAAGACAAAATCTTTTTTCCTTTTGGCAAAGAGTTCAAGTTTGTGGTAGATTATAAGTTTGGTTCGAGATATCGAGAGGTTGAATGGTTTTTAAGAAGGTCGAATGAAGTTTGTAAGAGGTCGAAAGGAGATTTTGGTAAGGTTTATTATTGGTTCGATATGTTGAAGGGTCGAACCAACTCATTCGAGCCTTTGCAAGGTCGAATGGGCAGGTCTATATATATATGTGTGTGATTTGTTTTCAGTTTATAGAGTTGGTCATTGTGTCAAGGTGTTTGTGTGTGTGTGTTTAGGAAAGTTCTAGAAAGCGTGTGTTTTCATTAATATTGACTTGTAAACATTTAATCTTGATTATTATTAATGAAAACTTATTGAAAATGAACTTTAACGTGTTTTGATTACAATTTATATCATTTTGCATGTAAATTAGTGTTTCCGCACCTGATTCATTAATACTCATGTTGATATTATTATTTCTTTGTGATAAAACGATCCTACAAAGTGGTGTCAGAACTAGTGCTCAATAACACGACTGCAAATTGATTCAAATTGTTCAAATTTTTAGATCAAAATCATCAAAATCTTTGCTATTTTCATTAAACATCAATAAACAATGGTTTTTGATTGATTTGAAGGTGTTTTACGTGTAATATTAAAAATTCTTTCACAAAAGTTGTTCTCCATACAATCTAAACCAAAACCTACTCAATTACAATCAAATTCAACTACTTTTTGGAAAATCAGATCAAAATTGTTGATTTTTGAAGAAAAAATTGATTTTGAGTATGGGTCAGGTCGAATCAATTTGTGTTTAGATCGAATCAATTTCTATCTGGTTCATTTGTGGTGTTTTCTACGTCGAATTTGTTCCAGAAATTTTCATTCGGGTGTCTAGTTTTTCATTCGGGTGCTTCAATAGGTCAAATCTGTTAGTTAAACTTTCTGAAAGGTCGAGTCAGTTTGTTACTAGTTCATTCGTGCTTACATTCGGGTCGAACCAGTTGATTTTTGTTCATTCGACCTCACGACAGTGCGAACCAAATTTTTAGATTGGTGATTTTTCTAAATGTTGCGTATTTGTACGTCATAGACAACATTTGGGGACTACCTGTGAACACCAGACCTGTTATGACCCAACCACAACAAACACCGATGAGTCCATGAGCCGTTGCAGCCGAAAGGGGAAATACACAACCACAACCAATTTCAAACAACTGGGCTGTGTCGGGACCAACTCAGCCCCCTGTTAGACCTCCTTCATAACCAAATCCAGATTATTGGGGTGTCGCAGCAGCTGTAGCAGCGCAATGTCAGACAACAAATGCCATAACTACTTTGGTGAATGATCTTTTGACTGGAAATGGGAATAGTTCACCGAAGATGTTGGATATGATTACGTATCATTCATGGCAGAAGCATTTTAAGATTCATCTTGAAGGACTAGATGGTGGTGGAGCATGGAAAATGATTATAAAATGATATGTTCCACCGATGATTGAGAACTCAAACACACCAATTACACTTAATGATTTAAAATATGATGAAAAGAAGAAGTATGCAGCAGAAAAGAAGGCATATTCATAGTTGTCTCAAGCCTTGACAGCAGATCTACTTCATCAGTTTGGTCCATGTTCTACTTCAAAGCAGCTTTGGGAAGCATTAAAGAGTAGGAATGATGGAAATAAAAAGACAAGTAGACTTAGAGTTGAAGAATTGAAAAAGGAATTTGAGAACTTCAGTTTTGTGGGAAATGAGAGTTTAAAAGAACTCACTCCTAGATTTTTTCATTTGTTATCTAAATTGTCTAACTATGAGATTGTTTACCCTAGTTCTGAGGTTGTTGAAATGTTTGCAGATGCATTGCCTCCCTATTGGAGTCAACATGTATTAGTGCTGAGACAGAAAGATTGATTTCCATATTGGTCAATAAATGAGTTCATCCAGAAGCTAGAGAATAAGGAAAGAGAAGAAAGAAGGAAGGCGAAGAGATCCCAGATTCCTTAGAATCCGGAGTTATACTATGCTAGTTCTTCATCTTCGACCGTTCCAAGTGGAGGTGTGAGTTTAGGACCACGGACTGCCTTTATTTCAAGTGTTGAATCAAACGGTGCTGCAAGTTTTTATGGTGTATCTTCTGGACCATCATATACACCAACTCAACCTCCAATGCAAGCTGCTAGTTACTATGGGATGAGTGTGACTCAGCAATCTACATCAAATGGTGGATATCAGCAAGAGGCACCAAATGTGAATCAAGATCCATCAAGCTCGAGTTCCATTGTGTTAGAAACATCTAATATGGATTATGTGACTGTAGAAGTAGCCCAAAAGCATGTTGCTTTAGTTTCTGCTATGGTTGCTTCATGTAATGGACTTGTAGCAGGTCAGATTGGTAATAACAATTTGACTAATGAGGATTATGCCCCAGATTGACAAAGAAGAAATGGAGTTGATTGATATTCAATGGGCATTTGCTAGTGTTGTGAGAAGAGCTACTGAATTCATGGAGAAAACAGGTAGAACTGATCTTGCTACATCACCGAACACAACATATTGTTTTCAACAAAGCAAAAGTGACATGTTTTAATTGTGGTACAAAAAGTCACTTCACTAGAGAATGTACCAAACCTAAGCAACAAGGAAACCAAAACCCATTCATCAAAAATTACCAAAACCAAACTCAAAACAATTTCCAAAACCAAAACATCTTTCAAAACCAAAATCGTGAGTCATAAAATACCAACCAAAGACAAACAACAACACCCAACTAAACTCAAACCACCAAACCATGAAAGAAACATAGTTCCAATATCCACTCTAACTAATCAATACCAAAGCCAAAACACTAATCAAGCTATTGTGATTCAACAAGATAAGGGATTTAACTGGAATGACATGCAACTTGGTGTTGAAGAGATTTCTGGGAGTAATGTTGCATGCTTTGCACAAGAGGTGGTGAATGAAGTACTGGAGAAAGTGGATGATTTGGTAATTGTAGAGGTAGTTGATGAGATGGTGAATGAACCGATAGTTGAAGAAACTGTATCTGAGACAATTGTTGATTCTGATTCCGATTCTGAGAGTGAAACGGATTCTGAAGTTTGTGGTAGATTATAAGTTTGGTTTGAGATATCGAAAGGTCGAATGGGTTTCAAGAGGTTCGAATGAGGTTTATAAGAGGTCGAAGGAAGATTTTGTTAAGGTTTATTATTGGTTCGATATGTTGAAGGGTCGAACCAACTCATTCGAGCCTTTGCAAGGTCGAATGGGCAGGTCTATATATATGTGTGATGTGTTTTCAGTTTATAGAGTTGGTCATTGTGTCAAGGTGTTTGTGTGTGTGTTTAGGAAAGTTCTGGAAAGCATGTGTTTTCATTAATATTGACTTGTAAACGTTTTATCTTGATTATTATTAGTGAAAACTTATTGAAAATGAACTTTAATGTGTTTTGATTACAATTTATATCATTTTGCTTGTGAATTAGGGTTTTCGCTCCTGATTGATTCATACTCATGTGATATTATTGTTTCTTTGTGATAAAACAATCCTACACCTTAGACTCATGATTTTAACAAGGCCAAAAAAAGTCCACGTGCAACATTTGAAGACATTAGCTTGTTTTGGACTCTATGCTATTTTCCTTTTAAACAAGAAACACAATGGTCATCACATTTAAATTCTTTTGATGGAAGACCTCTTGCAAGGCTTTGTTTTGAGAGTGTGTTGATATTTGAAGGTTAGTGTGACCCAATCCCCTATGCCACAATTCTGTCTCTTTTGATGTGGCAGCAGAAAAATAGACAGACATTTGCCATAAGATTATCCTTCAACATATAAACCACATACACATTTGCCACTTCTATGATCAATAAGTTATTCTTTGCTCTCTGTTATAATGGTTTCAAGTTTTCGTAGTGAAGAATGACGCATAGCCTTTATCACTCATTTGTGAAACACTAAGAAGATTAAATTTAAGATTATCAATAAGATTGACATTTTCAAACTTGAGTCTCCCTGGTTGAATAGTTCCATAACCCAATACCATACCCTTTAAATCATTACCGAAAGACATATCACCCCCTCCATGAGCTAAGAAATCGAAGAGTACGGCTCTACATCCTGTCATGTGCCTGGAGCCTCCACTATCTACATACCATAAGCTGTCTAAGCATGCAGAAGCTCCTGCACATCAGTAATGAATTATTTTTGGCGAATGTCCAAAGCCAATTTGCTTTTGGATGGGTTCTCAGATTTCCAGCCTCAAGTTTAGGAGAATGGTCAGTGGTTTGAACAAGCTTTGGACCAAGTTCAACAACTGTTGTTGACCATTTGCTAGTGTTTGTATATCAACACTTGGTGCAACAGATTTTTGACCATTTCCTATCAGATTATAGTAACCATGAGGATGTCTTTACACTTTTTGTTTAGAAGGCCTTTTAGGCTCTTCATAAACATGTTGCAGTCTATGACAAGGTGGTTGTACATAGTCTTTATGATAAGTGTTTGAGGGTGGAACAT
This sequence comes from Ambrosia x helenae, assembly GCA_030844895.1. Taxonomy (NCBI): domain Eukaryota; kingdom Viridiplantae; phylum Streptophyta; class Magnoliopsida; order Asterales; family Asteraceae; genus Ambrosia; species Ambrosia x helenae. Next base: position 22,107 of record JAUTDX010005565.1, on the reverse strand, counting down.
CTGTTACTTGGACATCTTTGGGAGCAGAGGTTTCATTTAAGATCTTGGTAACAAATGTTTGAACAGGTTGAAAGGTCTGTTTTGATTTTCCTTTTGAAGTACTAGTCCCTTGAGCAATTTAAGTTTTTACTTTATGCTCTTGTATTTTGAAATCAAATTTTTGAGATAAAGACACTCTTGGATTTTGTGATTCTTTTTACCACAGATTGAACAGTTTGGTTAGACTCACAAATACTTGTTCCGTTGTTGATATCATAAGCTTTTAGAAGAAAACAGTTTTTGGTGACATGATTCTTCTTTTCATAAAAATCACAAAACAAGTTTAAATCCTTTTCTTTCTTCTTCTTCCCTTTCTCATTCTTCTTTTCAACAAATGTTTGAACATCTGATGGAAGATCCTTCAAGGGAATGATTTTTACCTTTGGTGATTTAACACAATCAGTGGTTTCAAAATTTACTAGTTTAAAGTTATCAAGAACATCACACTTATCTGAATATGTTGGCTTGAACTGAGATTTTCCAATCTTAGCAAATGATGAGGAACCTTCAGGTTTTTCTAGACCAATTTTCTTATCATTTGGTTCAGTGATTTTAATTACTTGACCTTCCACATTTGTGGAGATAACCTCAACCAGCTTGGTTTCCTTTTCAACAGTGTTTTGAGAATCCTGTTCATTGGATTCAAGAAAACCAATACGAAACTTTACATTGCTTTTGATCTATTGGTTGAGTATCATCTCAAAACCTTTGCTTGATTCCACCCATTTCTCACACTCAACTTGGGTGGACTCAATCACCTGTCAACAACTTTGATATTTTTCTTTCATTGTTTGGAGCTGGTCTTTGGTTATGCTTGCTTCATGTTTTTAGATGCTAATTTTAGATTCTTTTTCAATTAGTTTTGATTTTAACTCTTTTGTGAATTTTACAAACTGATTTTCATCTTTGAAAATTTTCTTTCTAAGGTTTTCATTCACCTTTTTAAGGTTTGCAAAAGCTATCACACATTTGTTTCAATATAAATCCTTTAGGATTTAAGGAGTTACCTTAGCAGCAACCATCAATGCACAATCACACTTGCACTTACAACCATTTTCATTCCATGGATCTGAGAAATTCACAACTTCTTCTTCAATCTTTTCATCTGAAACACCTATCTCAACAAACTTATTAGTCACATTTTCAGATTCAGAAACCACTTCTTCAGATTTAACTCCCTCAACTATTGTCTCTAGTGCCATGAAACAAAAATTTTCTGGTTCATTTTCAGATTTGGCAACAAGGGCAAAGTTCTCACTTGTTAACTCATCTGGTAAGCTGCTCCACTCAATAAATCCTTGTGTAAAGAAGCTTTGTTGGCTGGTTTCTGCAGGAGCAGATGGTGGAATAGCAGCTTGTGGCATTTGAGCCTGAGCAACAGGGATTTGAACATATTGAATATGGAACAGTGGTTTGGACATAATGAATTGGCACAATGGTTAAGGACTGTGCAAAATGATAGCAAAAGACAAAACTATATACATACATATATATATATATGCATACGATTGCACACCAGGAAGATAACAAAACTTGAACATGCATTCATATGTCCCTTTCCAAAGAATTTCACTAAAAAGCGATGTACTAGCTCTTTTCCAATGCAACCAAGATATGATGGCCTTCCATGGATAACTAAGCTCCAAACCTTCAACTTCCTTCCTTTTTTTCCGCCGAAAGCAACCAAACACACACACATATGCACCTATACGATTGGAAGGGAGAAAGATACAAGGAAAGACATTGTCGCATGCTAGATGAGACAAAACTACCCTAAACCTTTCTTATACTAATCTAGGCTCTCACTATTCACATAAACACTCCCAAGAGATTATCACATTCCCTTTTGTGCGTGGATTTTTCCTAATCGGTTGAAACAAGGAAGCTGGCATGATAAAGAAAGTTTTGTCAACTCTTTGCACCAAAATAACAACCTCCTTTTTGAGTATCCATGGGAATTGCGAGCACCATCCCTTAACACTTTAACATACAAACACTTCATCACTTTTCATTTCTCTTTACCCCTTGGTCAAACACTCCAGCCCCAACCCAACCAAATCCGAACCTTAACCAAATCATATCAAGTCTTTGAGGAGCTAAGAATCGTGGAGAGGAATCACAATACAACAAGGAGTCGTATTCTCCTCGCAATCTCTTAGGAATGTAGTAACCCTTTAACACTTAAAACTTATGAAATATTTCGGCCCTATCACTTCACCCGAACTATAACCCTTGTAAATGGAAGTATACATGATTATAACCATCAGAAAACTATAATATGGAGATTAAAACATACAATGATCTAGGTTAGATATATTCTCTTACACATACACGTGCATATATACATATACACAACACATATTGTATCAAGATCAACATATGTGATTATATACATACAGCCGAAATGTATATGTGTATGTAGTGTCAAAAGATTAACAATAAATCGACTTTTAGAACTAAAACATAATATATATACATGCATTAACATAACCTCACCTTCATACATAAACAGACACGATTATGTATGGTGTTATACACCTACATACTTGTAAACACCTTTGTGTCTATAAACGAGCATGTGTGGAGTCGGTTTTTATACACAAAGTTTGGACTTTGATCAAGGTCTCATAATAAAGTTTTGGATTTTAAACAAACATATGTTAAAACAGCTTCAACATGTGTTAATCACACTCTTAACATAATAACAATAGAACGAGGTTTAGTTATGGGACTCATGGTTTGCATAGTAATCATTAGCTTAGCTAGCTTTGATTGGTCATACACGAATTTCAAAAACTTTACATTTAGTTCATTAAACCTGTGAACTCACCGACTTTATATTGACAAATCTTTTATGCATGTTTTTCAGGTAATTGATTCATGAGCTTAGGGATTTGAGGGTCCGGTTTGAGTTGGCACAATGTGGTACCTCTATCTTGGGTCAAGGCATAAAACAATTTAATAATTTATGTTTCTCATATTGATTCCAGAATATTAGACAATTTATATTTCAATATGTAAGACTATTTGAAATATTTTGGTATCAATTATGTCTCATCTTATGTGTTGCTCAAAACATGTGCTTGAAAACCTTTCGAAGTCGCATTCCCGTGTTTTCCACCTTGGCGGGGGGTAACAAAATTTAATTGACCATGTTCTGATACCAATTGTTAGGATTTGAGTTTGATTATTATGATTTTTTTAGTAATGAAACAGTTAAATGAAGATAGAACAAAGATGGAAAGTGCAGCAAAATTATACTTAAAATCATAACAAACAGGATAATTGTTTCATCAAGTACTTTATTAAATCATCACAGATTTCAGTACAAGTATTACATTTTCCCCCTCAGCCTGATCACTCAGAATTTATGCATACAGAGAAGAACAGAGCTTGAATGTCAGGTTAGAGGAGTAGTGAGCAGCTTTGGAGAGCAAAGGTTTAAGGATTAGTCACTCAAAGATTGAGTACATGCACTTGGATTTTAGTGGTACAAGTGATGATGAAGACACTCAAATCAACATTGATGGTCAAGCGGTTCCACAAGTTACTTGGTTCAATTATTTAGGATTTTTTGTATAAAATGATGGATAGATAGATAGTGACGTAGTCCACCACATCTAGGTTGGCTAGTGTGGGTGGAGAGCATCCTCTGGAGTATTGTGTGACAGGAGGTTCCTAACTATATTAAAAGGGAAATTTTGTAAGTTTGTAGTTAGACTTCCTATGTTTTATGGGACAGATTGTTGGGCTATTAAAAAGACACATGCACGCAAAATGGAGGTAGCAGAAATGAGTATTCTGAGGTGGATGTGTGGGTACACAAGGTTAAACTGGAATAGAAATGAGACTTTTAGGGATAGGCTAGGGGTGGTTAGTATCCTAGGTAAGATAAAGGAACAAAGATTGCGATTGTTTAGGCATGTGAAGAGGAGGCTAGAGACAACACTAGTGAGAGCAGTGGAGACTCTCGTTGTAGAGGGGAGAAGCAGTAGAGGCATACCTAAATTGAGTTTGAAAGAGCGGATTAGGCATCATTTGCTATAGTTGCACCGTTCTTAGGACATGATACATGAGAAGAGTTTGTGGAGATGTTTAATTAAAGTAGATTACTTTTAGGGGAACGTAAGAATGTGTCTGAGTTATTTTAGAGGTCTAGATTTCATACATCTTTAGGTGGACTTTGCATGTGAGTATTCACTTGTAGCTATGTGTATATGTGCTTATATTGTGTTTTATTTTTCTCTTGTCTTACTGTTTCTTTTGATACTCATATTTTTATATTACTATTACTATTTGATAGTTTGGTTTGTCTACTTGATGTTTTTTAGCCGGTGGTCTTTCTAGAAGAAGCTAGGTAAGGTCTGTCTACATTTCACCCTCCCTAGACCTTTTCATTAGCAATGCTATTTGTGGGATATACTGAACTTGGTTGTTATTCGTTTGTAATTTAGTTTGATACTGATGTTTCTTTATAGTTTTTTTCATTCTTCTGTATCAAGTATTTTTTTCCTGCACAAGTTTTATATCCAAAATCCAGACTTATTACATGAGCATGCATATCATTTTAAAGCAAAACCATTTTAAACCCCATGTTTTCAATTAACACTACACCACCCAAACCTCCACCTCGTTGTACACCATATCACCTACCTTTCAACTAATTAAACTATATCTAATTTATATCATTGATTTTTTAATTCATTTAGTTAATCATATTATTTATTATTTTAGTAAAAAAATTTAAAAGTAAGAAAAAATATAATTAATTACAAGATAATTCTTTAATTTAATAAAAAGATACAAAACACACACACACACAGACACACTTAAAGTCCTCATTTTTTCTAGATTTCCTCAAAGGCACATTGATGAATTTCACGTCGAACATGGTCCATGTTCGAGCTGTCCATGAAGAGGATGGTTAAGTCTTCATTCGTAAGATGATAATATAGTTTTCCCTTAATCCCATCCATAGTTCTTTTTTTCCGATATATTGGTTGGTCGGCTTGTCTTATTTAGGAGCCTTCACCAGAGCCTCCTTAGCCTCCTTTACCCCATTGGACGAGGCAACTTTTCGAATTTGTTCGAGGCCGTATCATTATCATCCACGAGATTGAAATTTAACTTCCGAAACATAAACGAAATTTTGTTGTCGTCCAAGCAACCGTATGAGAAGCAGATGATATATACGCTCCTGACACCGATGTCTTTGACATTTTTTACATCATGGGCAGTGGTTCATGTCATTTCGGTTTGTTTTTCAGTATGCGGAAAACATGCTTTTAGTTGAAGTGTTTTCTACATTCAACTTATTACTTTAATTTGGCCTGGTAGTTGACTCATATGGGTATTTTTGTGGTATAGAAGACTTAGTTGGTGTAGATGTACCGGACGATTGGGTATCTGGGGTACTGAAGTTGGTTTGTAGAGGGTCGAAACATGGAAGTTGAACAAGAGGGTTGAACATGGAGATTGAAACCTGTCTTTGTTTGAGTAAGCAACTCATAGAACGGGTAACCTGGTCCTGGTAGAGGCATGGCACTTGGTTGAGGTGGATCACCATAGTTCCAGAATTGTGAATGAATGGAACGGGGTTAAGGTGGATACCAAATTTCCAATAGCTTTGGAAGAGCGGGAGGTTGGTAGATTGGTTTGAGTTTAAGTTTTAAACCAGAGGAGCCTAGCATTTCTTGAAAACTACGTTGGTAATCCATAGTTGTGTTAATGAGAGTGAAAAGTTAGGTGATAGAGGTTTGTGTATGGAAGATTGGTTGAGTGTGAACGGCAGAGAGTGAATGATTAATATTCAAATTTTACGATTGAAAAGATGAGTTAATATTTAAAGTTTTAGTGGGTTGATACTTTTCAAATTTATTAAATTTAGTTTTTAAAAATCGAACCATTGGATTTGAAAATGTGTATTTTTTTTTAAATTTGACCGCTGGGAGATTGTTGGGCCCACCACTTTTTCGGACCAGTCCGCTCCACCGGACCAACCTTACAACAAAATGAAGCTAATGCAACCTTACTGAAAGGTTGCATTAGGCCTTGAAAAGGTTGCATTAGGCCTAATGCAACCTTTTATCTAGAGCTGCATTAGGTGAAGTTGCATTAGACCTAATGCAACCTTTTTTTTATATAATGCAACCTTTTTTTTAGCTAATGCAACCTTTTTTTTAGATAATGCAACCTTTTTAAAAGGGTTGCTTCTAAAGAGTTGCATTAGGCCTATTTTCGTGGTTCCTCCATTTCCCCTCGTCTAGATTCCATATCAATATCTTAGACAACACGTTGTGGGGACTCTTATAAACGCGTGTTGTATGATCCTTTTAGTGGGTATTTTAATAGTTATTGATAAATACCAGCTATTAAAAATAATAATAAACAATAAGCTAAATAAAAGGGATACAGTTAATAAAAAATATAAACCAAAAAATGTAAAGCGTTTTATATTAAACTAGGTGTATTCACAGGCGCGCGTTGCGCGCTATGTTAACATCACTATCACTTTTGATACTTCAAATGATACATTTATCCTTGCAAATTCTGGTTGTTATACCAGCTATTACCTTACATATATAGTTTCCAAAGTGATACATAGCCACACTTGGTACAAAAGTTTAGTAACCATATATTCATATAGCATTAAACGGTAGTTTAAAATTAGCAAGCGCGATGCTATCCCTTGCTTCACAGCTGCTAGTATTTATGCGCTTGCCTTTGTCCGTAACTTCGCTTTCATCTGCATTTTCAATACAGATGCTATAATGAAGTTAATGTAACCTGATTTTAAAGAGGATAAGAAATACCAAGTGGGATCATCAAAGACCTCTTGGTAGCAATCGCAAGGCGAGTTTTTAGATCTGGTGTCGCTGGCTGTTGAGTAGAGGATGTTGCTTTTTCGTTCTCAACCTCAGGGTAACATGCTTTGTTAACGATGCAATGAATATCCTTTTCTTTTTTTTAATGCATGCGTGTTGTGCGATTTGTACCGCCAGCGTTAACGACTAATTCTTCTGAACTCATTATTTCCAGGCTAAAAAAAGAGGTTCAACTTGAGTGGAAAACATACCTATGTGTGACCCGCCTCTGAACATGCGTTGTTAATTTCACAATGCTTAGCCAATGGACTCAACCTTGTTTTGCTGCAGGATGAAGTAACCCAGTTGACCCATTAACCACAAACTCTATGTTCCCTCGGATTTTCATCAGTCGTCGATTACAACATATGAGATTAAACATTGGCTGCATTTATTGTCTACATTAAATGTTTTTGGATTGGCTGCAATACATGACCTCACCCTACCAAATTTCAAAACTTTGCTTCCTGCATGATGGATCCTTCCAAGAAAAAGATAATAGTAATTAAAAAACGGTTGCACTCATGATAATTTTGACAATAGAATAAAAATAAACCTCTTATTCATTGTGAAAAGCAGAGACGTCGCCATGTTAGTCGCGCCAGACGAGAACATGGCCTTTGATGTCAAAAGAAACAGCAAAGAGGCTGCCCCTGCCATGGATTATCATATCTGTGTTGTTTGATTAGTATTAATTGAGATTGAAGTTCTGATCGATCGGTTGTAAATGAAGGATATTATGTATTAATATTTACATTGCAAAGTTCAAAGGTGGCTCTGTGCCATGCTCATCACTTCTATGCAAATATTTTCATCTCGTCATACTCTCTAGCCACTACCAACATAGCACCATCAAGTATCTTAAAATGAGGAAATCAAACCAGACCATAAAATTTTCTTTATGTTCAAACTAATCAAGCTATTAAAGTAAGGACTTTAAAGGTTATAACCAAAACTAAATATAGCTAAATATGAGAAATATGAAGACATGCTTGGTTGCAATCAGTGGTCGAAGCCTTTCATGGCTAGATTGAACCTTTTTTTAGGTTTTGTTGTTAAGTCACCCAAACGGTTCAACACCTAACTGTGGTATTCCATTTACAAAAGACCATACCCAAATGGTTCACTCACCCAAGTACCAAACTTTTTTATAAGTATTTTTTTTATCAATTCCTTACATTTTTAAGCTCCTAATTTTTATAAGTTCACTTTTTTAATCTTCTTTTGTGGATTTTAAAAATCATCTATAATCATATATCAGCAAAGTCAAGACATGCTAAATCAAAGAAAAAGATTTAGTACCTTTTTCACAAACTGATCCATGAAAAGACCAAGCCCATTTTTAAATGTTGTGGCGTTTTCATGAGTCAAGGCCATTTGTGTACATAATTACACATATATCTAATGGTCAGGTATTTGTCTATTGGATGTTTTCTTACCTGCTCAACATTCATGTATAACGGGTCAAAATGGGGTATGGCTAAAATGAGTTCGGGTCAGAACATACTGTTTTAAAATGTTATCGGTTTGGCTTGGTTTTGATCAAAACATGTTTAAAAAAATATTTTAATTTGGTTTGTGTCGAAATAGTATTAGGTAAACTCACTCAAATAACTTGCAAAAACTGGTGTGAGACTGTGAGCTCTGCCAAAAATAACCTGTATCAAAATTGATAAATATATTCGAACTCCTCGCGTTATAACACGGCTTAAAAAAGAATAACAAAGTTGCTTATCCATGATACAAATAAAGACTTATCATAATTATAGGGGAGTCGATAACAAACCTGTATGTCCATTCTGGTTCTATCATCTATTCTACAATTACCAAAGAACCAACATTAATATATAATAATTTTACATTACCGAAAATATTGGCAGAATTAAATAAATAGCAAATAATAAATAAACCTCTTGGTGTATGATCCTTTGAGCATGCTTTTACCAAATATCAGTCTCCTCCTTCAAATATTAGTGAGCCACTGCAAATACAAACAGTAGCAACAAATCTTAGAAGGCCATGGAATTTTTGTTGTGTATTAAATTTGGAATGTGACATAACAAAATTTAGCAAATATTCAATCTCAGTGTTTAATTAGATATAGAATGATATATGGAGGTACAACCATGGATGGAACATAAATCATAATTTAATAGCATCGTTTACCCGATCTACTTTTGTTGCAGAACCAACTTTTCTTGTTTTCCCTTCCTTTGTCCATCCTGGAGGGAGTTCGCCTGTTTCATCCTTCGTCCACCGTGGAGGGAGCCCATCCGCTTCATCCTTCTCAACTACAATCTAAATTCTTACAAAAAATTACTTTAAATTAACCCCAGCCTAACCTTATCTACTTAGTACTTCCAACATAAAAAGTTGTAGAAACACCATGAATAGTCTTCTAGATTATACATTTACTTCCCATGTGTAGTAGAAACAACCAAAAAGAATTCCATCATCTCAAAAACTAATTAAGAATAGCATAATTAAAGTTAAATCACAAATTTGTGTTATAATTACTTCAATCTATACCAACTCAACCACTTGCGTTGAGATAAAGCAACAACAAACATGGAAAAAAAATATTATGGACTTACTGAATTGAAGCAACCTGCAAGGTCAAAACCAATTGTGGCTTTTCAGTTGCAGCACCCCTGCAAAGCTAAAATTAAATAAATCAGGATCTAGCAATCCTAACCCTCATTTTTAGGCTTTTGTTGTGGATTAATCGGTCCTAAATGTAAACTACATCGAATATGCAAACCTGCTTTTGGCCGCAAGCCCTCGATCATGAAAACATTGTTCCGCAGGACAATTTTTTCTTTGAAACACAAACTTTCCTTCCACATTAACACCTTAACTTACAACAGAAAACACATTTGCATCACTTTACTTTTATGAAAACCTGTAGAAGCAAACTACCTTATCCAACACAAAGTAAATGAAGCCATCAGCCACGCAGACAGAGAAAACAAAACATGTTTTGTGACATGAGTTTTATAAAAATCAATTCATGGAAGCATAAATTCAACATATTTTCTCTTTGAATCACAAACTAACAGAAACCAAAAAAATGAATCCATAAGCCATGCAGAACAGAAAACACCTTTACATGACTTTAGTTTTATGAAAACCTATTCAAACAACCTACTTTATCCACACAAATGAAACCAGGAAATTTAATTCTTTGAAACACAAAGTAAATTAACCCATCAGCCACGCAGACATAGAGAACAATCCAAAAGAAAGTAAGCTTTCTGTGGTTCAGAGTTTCTCAAAAACATGGCTGCAAGGCGGGTTGCAGGCTGAAACCCGCCATCCACCGTCCTTGCCACGCCATGGTCATCAGTTTTCAGAAATACTTTCAACTCATCACAACCAAGACACACATCACAGCCATCTACAACCAACACTGAAACCCAAGCCTCCACCACCGTCGCCGCCAACCACCTCCGCCCAGCAGCCCTAAGAGTTCGAGACGAAAGCATCATCAGCAACACCATCATCAGATGCCCAAACCACGAAATCTGACCTTGGATTTTATAGATCTAATCGAAAAAGGAACATGCATCTTAATCGGAATCTTAGTCAGACGGTGGTGTGGATGGCGTCTGCGTCAGATGGTGGTGTGGATGGCGGCGGAATCGTGGCGGCGACGGGAATCCTCCCGGTATCAAACAAACATAGGAATGGGCGGTGGTATGGCAGTGGGTTTAGTGGTGGTAACGAATGCAGAGAAAGAAATAGAAGACATCTATCAATGGCGGTGGTAATGGAATCAAATGAGAAAGCGAAGCACAGAGCTCTGGAATCAAATACCCTCAAATACAAAGGAAATCACAAATCTGCCATGGGTTACTGTTCAAATCAAAAGGCTTATTATTATAGTATAATTAAATAAATAAAAAAGATAAACGTTGTGATAAAATAACCTTCGATGTTTGAAAGATTGATTTTATTTTCCTATTATTTTCTTGCATGCTATGCGGGCTTTTTTTACCATTCGTTAAAACAATCAAATAAATGGATAGTTGGCTCAATATTAATTTTTAACAGGCCCGATAAATAATTTAAAAGTTTTTTTTTCCTTCTCATTATAATCTCCAGGATCTCAAACAGAACATAGGCGCTTTTTTTTCTCATCTCAGCTATCATTTAAAAGAATTTTGAGGGCAGCCGACCGCCTTCTAGGAATTGTGTAGCACAGTTACACTAATAGTATACTTTATACACGCATACAATTTTTATTCATATAAATTTATAAATATGTTTGGCTACAGACATACATACCGTGTATGTGCATATACATGCATGTACACATACTTAAAACATACCTATATATGTAAAATAGGTGTCACATAAACACATTCATGTATGTGTATATATAAGTAATAAGGTGAAAAATAAATAACATCCATAAGTGCGGATGGTTCTCGCTACTTTTAAAATTCCATTACCCAGAAATTGTAAACAAAGCATTCCTTTCTTATTCCACTGAAGCCAGCACATTTTGCCAAGGCAAGAAATTCATCCTCTGTACGCTCCTTTCCTCCGGGATCTTGTGTCATCATGATCGCGTCTGTATTGGTATGGACTTGAACATTAGTACTTGTATCTGGTATAAAAGGAAGAATTGCATCGACTACAATAACCTTCCCATCATGTTGCAATGCCTTGTAGCAGTTCTTTAACAACATTACACAACGCTCGTCACTCCAATCATGAAGTATCCACTATATATGTCATACATAACAATTCATATTTTAGGCACATGTTCGATTCAAATCATATTCCATATATATGTTTGAGCGGAATTACCTTCAAAAAATGGCATCACCTTCTGGAACGTTTTCAAACATATCTCCTCCCACATGTTGAATACCTACATTGTAAACAAATATAAGATTGAATTTACATGTGCAAAAAAAGAAATAACAATTTACCTGGATGTAACGGTGCATGTTGTATCACATGGGGCAAATCATAATTTATCCCTTTAATATGAGGATACTTTGATACTATCATCTTAATGGCGGTTCCAAAACCACCGCCAACGTCAACCACACTTTTGAGGGTATCAAACCCATGGTAACGCTTGAGAACTTCCTTGATAACAATAGTCGAATGGTGCACCATGGATTTGCTAAAAATCTCATTGAATGTGGCGTTTCTTGATGGCAATTCAAATGTATTTCCTCCATGAACCTTGTCAAATGGAATACCTCCTTCAAGCACACAATTTGGAAGTTCAAACCTGATGCATAAGAAAATGTCCAATAATTAAAATTTCTGTTCATTTACATGGACAATAACAACTTAATTTGGTTATGAAGAACAAAACATATTTCATGGTGACATACCAACTCTTGGTGAACACTTCGCCTTGTACCAATTCCATCAACGGAGCAAGTGACACTCCATCCTCGTTTGGGATAAAGTATTTGGCAACAGGAGTGAGACCATAAACTCTAACTGGCTTCGACTCCTTCACTCTTTGGCTGCAAGTGACAACTGAATGACTAGCTAGCAAGTGAAGCATCGGTCAAGCATGTTTGGGGCATGTGGGTTAATGATTGACAACTTGGATGCAATCTCATGAGCTGACAGTTCGGCGTCTGCAATTGCCTCCAAGACTTTAAGCTTGATTGAAGCAACCAACACCATTGACAGTTCGCCGTCTGCAATCTCATGAGTTGTTTGTTTGTAATTTAGTTTGATACTGATGTTTTTTTATAGTTTTTTTTCATTATTTCGTATCAAGTATATTTTTTCTGCACAAGTTTTATATCCAAAATCCAGACTTATTACATCAGCATGCATATCATTTTAAAGCACAACCACTTCAAACCCATGTTTTCATTTAACACTACACCACCCAAACCTCCACCTCGTTATTCACCTCATCACCTACCTTTCAATTTGTTTAAACTATATCTAACTTATATAATTGATTTTTAATTCATTTAGTTAATCATATTATTTAATATTTTAGTACAATATTTAAAAATAAGAAAAAATAAAATTAATTACAAGATAATTCATTAAATTAAAAAAAAACACACGTATCATAATAAAAAAACACAAAAAAATCTAATAATAAAAAGATACAAAACACACACACAGACACACTTAAAGTCCTCATTTTTTCTAGATTTCCTCAAAGACACATTGGTGAATTTCACGTCAAACATGGTCCTTGTTTGAGCTGTCCATGAAGAGGATGGTTAAGTCTTCATTCGTAAGATGATAATCTAGTTTTCCCTTAATCCCATCCATAGTTCTTTTTTTCCCATATATTGGTTAGTCGGATCGTCTTATTTAGGAGCCTTACTAGAGCCCCCTTTACCCCATTGTACAAGGGAACTTTTCGAATTTGTTCGAGGTATCATTATCATCCACGAGTTTGAAATTTAACTTCCAAACGTAAACGAAATTTTGTTGTCGTCCAAGCAACCGTATCGGAAGCAGATGATATATACGCTCCCGAAATCCGATGTCTTTGACATTTTTGACATCATGGGCAGCGGTTCATGTCATTTCAGTTCGTTTTTCACTATGTGGAATACATGCTCTTAGTTGAAGTGTTTCCTACATTCAACTTATTGCTTTACTTTGGCCTGGTTGTTGACTCCTATGTGTATTTTTGTGGTATAGAAGACCAAGTTGGTGTAGATGTACCGGACGATTGGGTATCCGGGGTATTGAAGCCGGTTTGTAGAGGGTTAAACCATGGGGGTTGAACAAGTGGGTTGAACATGGAGATTAAAACCTGTCTTTGTTTGAGTAGGCAACTCATAGAACGGGTAACCTGGTCCTGGTAGAGGCATGGCGCTTGGTTGAGATGAATAGCCATAGTTCTAGAATTGTGAATGAATGGAACCGGGTTAAGGTGGATACCAAATTACCAATAGCTTTGGAAGAGCGGGAAGTTGGTAGATTGGTTTTGAGTTTAGGTTTAAACCGGAGGAGCCTAGCATTTCTTGAAAACTACTTTGGTAATCCATAGTTGTATTAATGAGAGTGAAAAGTTAGGTGTTAGAGGTTTGTGTATGGAAGATTGGTTGAGTGTGTGAACGGCAGAGAGTGAATGATTAATATTGAAATTTTAAGATTGAAAGGGTGAGTTAACATTTAAAGTTCGAGTGGGTTGATACTTTTCAAATTTATTAAATTTAGTTTTTAAAAATCCAACCATTGGATTTGAAAATACGTATTTTTTTTAAAATTTGACCGCTGGGAGATTGTCGGGCCCCATCACTTTTTCGGACCGGTCCGATCCACCGAACCAACATCCATTGTGGTTCCTCCATTTCCCCTCGTCTAGATTCCATACCAATATTTTAGACAACACGTTGTGGGTGCTCTTATAAACGCGTGTTGTATGATCCTTTTAGTGGGTATTTTAATAGTTATTGATAAATATCAGTTATTAAAAATAGTAATAAACAATAAGCTAAATAAAGGGGATACAACTAATAAAAAAATATAAACCAAAAAATGTAAAGCGTTTTATATTAAATTAAATAAAAAAAAGATAAACGTTGTGATAAAATAAGCTTTGATGTTTGAAAGATTGATTTTATTTTCGTGTTATTTCTTGCATGCTATGCGGCCTTTTTTTTACCATTCGTTAAAATTATCAAATAAGTGGATAGTGGGCTCAATATTAATTTCTAACAGGCCCGATAAATAATTTAAAAGTTTTTTTTTCCTTCTCATTATAATCTCCTGGATCTCAAACAGAACAGAGGCGCTTCAATTCGTTCTCTAAAGCCACCGTCACCAAAAGAAATTCTTTCCATTCCAGCTTTATTCTCAGCTATCGTTTAAAAGAATTTCAAGGAGGGCAACCGCCCGCCTTCGAGGAATTGTGTAGCACAGTTACAATAATAGTATACTGTATACACACAAGTGTATATATGCGGTATGTGTATATAAGTTAATTTTGTACTCCTAAATATTGTTGGAATATAATTCTGATTTGCAGCGGATTAGAAGTTATATTCTGAATTGAATTGGTCGAATATGAATCAAAGATTAAAATGAATAACAAATGAAACAAAAGAACAAGATAAACGACACTGATTTGGACATAAAATGGATTGTTTGTATTGATTAGAAACTAAACAATCTTGGTGAATTAACATAATACACATAATGTCATATATATACAAGCGAACGGTATGTCTTTTGACAGTTACTTGTCGAATAGTTGCATCAGTTTAACTGTCCCTTTTTGCCGCCAATTAACCAACTTTCAACCGTCATGTTCCGGGCCATAATGGTCTTTTCATACTTCCTTGTAACCTTGTATACTATCGAACATGTGTTCACAATCTTCTACTCGCTTTCTGTCCTTCTTGCAGTCTTGTTTTGACTCATTTGCCCCTCTGATTTGTGCAGCAACTTATGAACCATATTGACCCATTATCTTCTATTCTAGCTTAGTGTATATATCTATCCTATGACTAAGTTAATCTTACATATACATACTAAATACATACAAATTAATATACACAACAATAAGTCATTAACATACTATATACATAAACATAAGTTTTATTTATATATTTAACAAATACACGCATACATTTTTATTCATATATATTTATAAATATGTTTGGCTACAGACATACATACCGTGTATGTGCATATACATGCATGCACACATACTTAAAACATACCTATGTAAAATAGGTGTCACATAAACACATTCATATATGTGTATATATAAGTAATAAGGTGAAAAATAAATAACATCCGTAGGGAGGATGGTTCTCGCTACTTGTAAAATTCCATTACCCAGAAATTGTAAACAAAGCATTCCTTTCTTATTCCACTGAAGCCAGCACATTTTGCCAAGGCAAGAAATTCATCTTCTGTTCGCTCCTTTCCTCCGGGATCTTGTGTCATCATGATCGCGTCTGTATTGGTATTGACTTGAACATTTGTACTTGTATCTGGTATAAAAGGAAGAATTGCATCGACTACAATAACCTTCCCATCATGTTGCAATGCCTTGTAGCAGTTCTTTAACAACATTACACAACGCTCGTCACTCCAATCATGAAGTATCCACTATGTCATACATAACAATTCATAATTTAGGCACATATTCGATTCAAATCATATTCCATATATATGTTTGAGCGGAATTACCTTCAAAAAAATGGCATCACCTTCTGGAACGTTTTCAAACATATCTCCTCCCACATGTTGAATACCTACATTGTAAACAAATATAAGATTGAATTTACATGTGCAAAAAAAGAAATAACAATTTACCTGGATGTAACGGTGCATGTTGTATCACATGGGGCAAATCATAATTTATCCCTTTAATATGAGGATACTTCGATACTATCATCTTAATGGCGGTTCCAAAACCCCCGCCAACGTCAACCACACTTTTGAGAGTATCAAACCCATGGTAACGCTTGAGAACTTCCTTGATAACAATAGTCGAATGGTGCACCATGGATTTGTTAAAAATCTCATTGAATGCGGCGTTTCTTGATGGAAATTCAAATGTATTTCCTCCATGAACCTTGTCAAATGGAATACCTCCTTCAAGCACACAATTTGGAAGTTCAAACCTGACAATAACAACATATTTACATGGACAATAACAACTTAATTTGGTTACGAAGAACAAAACATATTTCATGGTGACATACCAACTCTTGGTGAACACTTCGCCTTGTACCAATTCCATCAACGGACCAAGTGACCACTCCATCCTCGTTTGGGATAAAGTATTTGGCAACAGGAGTGAGACCATAAACTCGAACTGGCTTCGACTCCTTCACCCTTTGCCTGCAAGTGACAACTGAATGACTAGCTAGCAAATGAAGCATCCGGTCAAGCATGTTAGGGGCATGTGGGTTAATGATTGACAACTTGGATGCAATCTCATGAGCTGACAGTTCAGCGTCTGCAATTGCCTCCAAGACTTTAAGCTTGATTGAAGCCACCAACACCATTGGCAAAGATGAGGAGGTAACCAATTGCATTGCACAAGTGAACATCTCCTCATTGGTGTAGGACGAGCCCATTGCCTTAAGTGAAATTTTTAATTAGCTATTGCTTCGCATTCGTGATACATATATAGAGTATTTATGTGTAAAGGAAATAACTCACATGTGCTAATTTATTAATTAAATAAGATTTATGATACTTTCAACTCGTACCACAAGTTTATGTTAATTTTCAACTTGGTACCACAAGATACAACGTGCAATTTTTTTTTAGAAACACGGTTGTCTGGATCTCACTAGTGTATCCCCACTTGACGGTTTTTTGGATAGTGAGTTTGTGGCGGGTCACACGATGCTGAAGGAGTAATCGAAGAAAATTGACAAGCATGATAAAACTTCCACAGATAATCAACATGATTTTGTCCCCTTTGCCTTCGAAACGTTTGATTTTTTTACTCCTGAAGCTATTAGATTCATAGACAGATTGCCGTGCGCCATACACAGCAATTACTCGACCCATGGGGACCACGGTTTTTTTTTGTTTAGTAGGATAGGTTTATGATATTCAGAAATGGGTTGCGGCACAACTTGTTGCCCGTTTACATATTAATCTACTGTAAATTTGTTTTTTTTTATTGTGGAATGATAATCTTACGATACTTAAGAAAAAAAAATATTACAATCATATCATTATAGTAATTAATATACAAACTTGTAGTTCCCTAAAATAGAGTCTCATATTATGTATAGCCTTAGTTTTTCACCTCATGTTACACAACACACAATTAACATATGTTTAAATATTTCTATTTATGTAGGTACGTATGTTTTAAAAAAGTGCTATATATGATTAGAGAAAGTATACAGTACAAAGTCTCCTTAACATAAGAAGGGTAGGAAGTCACCACATCCTGACACGTGTAGCCATAGTTAATTTATTTAATAAACCCTGTTGATTAAAGGATAATTCAGTCTTTTTATTTCTTTCATTAATATCTGATCCAATCTCATTTCAAAATTGATTAATTATATTCGACAATAATCAATTAACTACTTTCAATTCACGATCGTTTCAATTGAGCCAAAGCATGAAACGAAAACATGTTTTGGTCTATACCGTATATCGATTGAAATTAGTGAAAACGTAAAAAAATAGAAAAATAGAGCTTTACACTGGGACGATTAATCATACGAAAAACATACAATTATGAATAAACGCCTGTAACATTTTTCAAATACTTTCGATTTTGTTTCAATAAGTATGATTAAACATAAAAATTAGGTTAAAAATAAGTTGCAAACGAAGAAGACGAATTTGGTGAAAATAGAGGGTTTTAAACGCACGTCTGTGTTAGATATGTAACGTGCATTTAAACTTCATTTGGTGGGACAAACAAACAAACGCACGTTCATATGTTCAAACGCGCGTTCTCAGTTGATTGAGAATTTAAACGCATGTTGTCTAAATTTAAACGCACCTTCTCAGTTATTTCACAGGCTATTGAAAAATTTGAGTACCTTGAGCTGATGTCATACTTTTAATGTTAGACCCACCGTAGTGGGCTTGATATATAGCGCCCATCTCCATGAAAAACCAAAATGGCGCCCCCCACACCATTACGGGGGGGGGGGGGGGGGGGCTATGCCTTCAAAACATCCCCAAGCGTGATGCAAATAACGCCTGAGATATAAACCCCACCCAATCACATCATGCCACATCATACCCTTTCTCTTTATATTATTATTTTATTATTTTTTAATTTAAAGATAAAATAAAATAAAATATTAATAGGGACTTTATATATAAAGCCCGACCACTACACCCCTTTTTCACTTTATCTCTCCATGCTGACTCAGCTGATACGTGGACCAATCAGAAAAGGGGGCTTTATATATAAAAGCCCCCCACTACGCATGGTCTTATAGGAAATCTCAAATAAATTGAAAACATATTTGAGCTGATGGCATTTTTTCTCAAATATTTTTTGTGTCTGAACTTGAAAATCTTATAGGAAATCTTAAATACTTTAAACGCACGTTTATAAGTTAATTAGCTGATGTCATACTTTAAATTTTTATATCAAATTTGAGTACCTTGAGCTGCTTCTTTAGCTGTAAACTTAAACTCAAAGGCTCCTGCACATCCTTCTAGAGGAGTAGAAGAGCATGAATTAGATGAATCCATATATGTTGAGGAAGAAGACGAGAGCATGTGGTTGGCTTCAAGACCATGTGGGTGAGATTAAGCCACATGTGGTTTGTACTTCTATTCATGTGGGTGGGTCAAGGGGAACATAGGGGTTTTATGAAACATCATTCTTTTTTAATTGTTACATACGTTCGTTTAAAAAAGAACATACAAGCTTTAAGTGCGTCTAAAATCCGCAACATGCGTTTGAACATACATACGTGCATTTGTTTGTTTGTTTATCCCACAAATTAAGTTTAAACGCAGTTACATATCTAACACATATGTAACGTGATTTTAAAACCCTCTGTTGTCACCAACTTCATCTTCTTCGGTTGCAACTTATTTTTAACCTAATTTTTATGTTTAATCATACTTATAAAACAAAATCGAAGTATTTGACAACTATTACAAGCGTTTATTCCTAATTGTATGTTTTTTCGTATGATTTAATCGTCCCGTGTAAATCTCTGTCTTTCTATTTTAACGTTTTGTTAATTGTATTCGAATGTTTTTTGTTATTTTGATTGTGTAATGATTCTGAACGTTGTTTAATCGAATTGAAAACGATGAAAAATAAAGTTTCGAATTAGGTCTGTTGATTCGATTTGAAAAATTTTGTATCGTTTTTTCCTAATTTACTCCTGGTTAGATAGTGCTGACTGTGATTAGGGTTGTTAATTACCATCATGCCCCCTCTTATAATCTGATGGCTGAGAATGCTTCCTACGCTTCTCACGTTAAGGAGGTTTTGTACGCTATCTCCTCCCGTATGATTAAAGTATGTATTTTTATTTTCAAATCAATTCTGATTTATAAAAAGTTTATAAGAAAATTCTCACGTTTATTTCGATAGAAAGGGATTAATATTGAAGTAGTATCTTTTTGAATTATTGAAGACATGTCTCCTGTAATTGATAGAGACCTCTTACCAACCAATTTTAAAATATCCTCTTGTTGGGCAACCTTAGGCGTATAAAAAAAACGACACAAAAGATTCACGTTCACTATAACTAATTAATATAAGGGTGTTTCTAAATGCCTTCTTTTTTTATTTTTGCTAGTTACATTTCCCCTTAAGTTTTTAAATAAATAAAATTAAACCTTAGATTTTTTAGGCTTTTAAAAAATGCATTAGTAAGCATCCCTAATTATTCTCGGTTTATCTACTTCCCATAACTTCAATTTCATATATATATATTAATATGTATATATATATACATATACACACACTAGGTTAGAGCCACGCGAGTACACGCGGTACATGTCCATGTCAAATGAAAAAAATTCTATAAAGATTATAGTATGCAAATTTTATTTATTGAAAGTTACGTATACAATTCATATGAATTTTGATTGACTGTAAATTATCATAAAAAAAATTTAATGTTACCCAATAACAGATATATGAATCAACAAATGTTCGATTTGACGTGATTTAAAAACAAATAATGAAATGAAATATATAAACATATTATTTATTGTAAGGGCATGCAAATGAAGATTCAATTCAAAGTAAATAAATGTAGTTTAATAAATCATACAACCAAAAAATTATAAAAAAAAATTAAACGATTTATGCAAAATATGATCTCATACTTATTCACAAACTTCAAAATATTTTTATAGACAACATTTGTTATTTATTATTAACGATGTCATCTTTATCAATATTAGTATCTTAAGGCCATCTCTACTCTTGTCAATTGGCAGCGATATACAACTGCCATGTGTAAAAAACAGGATCTTTAAAATATAGACATACCCTAAATAGGGTTGTCCATGACTCCTATTTATTGTCATTGTGAAACATAAAGTAAGAGGGAATTGTTTTTGTTTAAATCTGAAAGGAATCTCTTTATCAGATGGGACAGCCTAATTCTTTTGATAAAAGTTCGCATTCCAATGTTACTCACTAAAATTATTTTAGCTTCTATAACACGGATTGATATGGCAAGACGATTTGGAACTTGTGGCTTTGAAAAGAATTTATGTCCACTTATAGGATCCCTGCACCATTAGAATAACAAAACAGTAAATTTGTCAAAAAAAATCTCAGTGAGGAAAAGAAAGATATTTGGCATTGTAATTGTATTATCATCAAGAATTTAAGTTAAATATATCCAGAAGACCCTGAACTATTTTGACAGTTTGATTCATAACCAATGACCAAAAAATCAAGCTAAAACCACGGTGAAAAATCAATACTAAACCTACATGAGAAAACTCATTAGGAGTAAAGATAGCAACGTGTAATGGTTGAATAATATTTCAAAATGAGAGGTTTTTTAACCTTTTATCATTTGACCTGTTTCAAGGCTACCGCAATCGGGAATATTGTGTCTCGAATAATTCTGATCGAATAAGTCGGATTTATTTATATAGTTGAAATATAAAAATGGGAGGATTGGTAATTTACGTGATTTGGTCAACGATGCCTAAAATTAGAACAATTATTGAAATCATGATGATGGTTAGCGTTTCATGACAATTGATTAAAAGATAATTCTTTGTAAACATAATATGATAACGTTAATCTGTCAAAGATATTTAAATAAAAGACGTGGCTATTCTTATTATTAGTATCACTGAAACGATATTTAGTTAAGTAGTCAATGATAGAGGATTTCATGAAAATGAGCTTTTTTAATGTTATGAATCGCCTTTTAGTTAAAGTTGTTACTGAAAACGTTAAAATGAAATTTCATTAGTAATTTCGTTACTAATTACTAATAAGTGTATTGTAAGACATGAAAAATAAATAAAGTCAAAGAGTTGACCTCTATCAAAGTAACAAAAACGTTAAAAAAAAATTATATTTATCGGTCAACAATATTAAAATGAAAGTCGTTATATTAGTAATGAAAATTATTAAAAATATTATGTATTTTAGGAAATTGTTAAATAGATTTAAATTATATTTATTATTAAAAGAATAGATTTAAATTATATTTATTAAATACATTTTGTTTACAAAATTATTTCATGAATCTTTTCTTATCACTAATTTAGTTTTTTTTTTATAATTTTTGAAATAATTTGA
>JAUTDX010005564.1:0-36836 GCA_030844895.1 Ambrosia x helenae | reverse complement strand
ATGCAGCTTAAATACCCACATCTCTTACTGAATTTGAAACTATGCATAAACCAAACACTAAACGTAAAGCAACTCACACAAAAGTGAATTTCGGGGCAAATTCCTTTCAACTTGGGATGATGTGACATCCGGGAACCAAGCACACACTTTTCTAGCTGGCTTTATTGTTTACTTGCTGAATTTCGGGACAAAATTCTTTTCAACTTGGGATGATGTGACACCCTGCATTTTCGGGTTAATTGTTTAACCGAACTCTAGTTGACTTACACAATAATTCATGCATTGCACTTGACTAGGGTTAGTTAAATGAGTCACAACGATACACGGTTTATAGGTGAACGACTGAATACATGAGTCTTGAACCCTGAACGTTGGTGAAACAATAAAACAAATAATTGTGGAGTAACTCGTTTGATATTATTTGCAATTATGTGCTAATGTGAATTTATTTGTTAACTTTATGTGACGTTACATGTTATTATGCGAAAACACGGTGCCGAGCTCGTAACAACACTTGACGAACTGAGCATCATAGGTAAGTTTATAAAATATTTTGGATTAAATATTTATAGATTTATTATTATGTCCATATAAACCGCTCCGCGAATTTATTTAGAATTAAGCGAAATGAAATTGTTACGCGCTATGCGAGGTCGGGTCCGTAACCAACTCTAGTAGGACCGGGTGTCGTAAACACTTTATATAATATTTAGATTGAATATTTTATATTATATTAATTAGTATTATTAATATATATAATATATATATTATATTGATTAATAAAAAAACATATTGGTGGTTAGACTTGGCACGAAGACCCAGTCAACCCAAAAGCAAAATATCAGAGTTTGAAATAATACAAAATCTCAGCCAAATGAAATTGGCGGATAGGACAAAAAAAAAAAGAAACAACCACAACACGTAGGTGCGCGTGGTCAGGGAGCAACTTGGACTGCTGGTTGGATGAGGCCAGAACGGCCCATAGTCTCTTTAATAACCCAATTCGCTGGAGGTTATTTTATAAACGTTTTTAACCATTTTTAGCGTTCTAACTCAACCCTAATCAGCCCCCACCTCCTAATTACGAAAATATAATCCCTAAACTCTGCCATAATCAAGAAACCATTAATTTTGGAGCTTGAGAAGATATAGGATCATTAAAACGAAAACCTTGAGGTATATTAATCTTTCTTTTATGTATTAATCATTCTAATCATATTTTAAAATACCACAACTTGTTTGTCCAGAATCTGTGTGGGTCTATAATGATCAAAACATAAGTTTTATAAAAAGATTAACATGTTAAAACATTAAGCTTTGTAATTATTATGTGGTGTGTTACATGTTAAGGCATGGTTTTGATTTATAAACATGTAGGGTTTATAGATAATATTATTTGTTATAAAAACTTACATGTGGGGACTGTTATCTTATATGATCATGACGTATTACGTGTTTATGATAATATTTAGGCGATATTATGGTTATAGGATGCGTTAATAATAAGGTCTTAACATGAATAAAAACGGACAGATTGCATGTTTCGACTGTAGGCTCTATAACGTGATCTTAAACTACTTGTTTTGCTTGGTTCTTGGTTTGAGCATGTTATACATGGTCTTAGCTCTCTGGAATGGGCAAGATCATGCGATTTGGTGTTCATTTGATATGTTTTTGGAATTTATTACAAATAAAGGTTAAACCTGATTTTCGTATTAATAAATTGGGTCAACTTTAAACGACCATAACTTGAGTTTTACAAAGAATTAGGTTATAAATTTGGACAGTAGGTCGACATTGGTAAAACTTAGCTTTTCCAAGTGGATTCATCCCGTTTGGGTGAATACACAATTTTTGGGAATTTTTCTACTAAACTGACCTGTTGTGAAAATTTTCTGGACATAGCTGTGTTGTAACGAATTTTAATAATTTTTGTGTTTGGTTTTGTGTCAAAAAAAATATGGTTAACAAATGAATCCCAATGAATACTCAGTAAAAATTTGGGACTTTAATTCATTCGTTAAGTATTTTAAATAATTCGTTTTTTTTTTTCACAACAGACAATTTGCCCTAAAAACGCAGATTGTGTACGGGATCTTTACGTGAATATTTGAGTCCTATGTGGTATGTATTTGACATGAACTTGTATGGACACTTGTATGAGATGTATTTGAGGTACTAAACTGATGTTAATCAATGTATTCACCAACGGGTTACGTAGGACTTACTTGTGCATGTAGAGTCATTAGGTGTCACTACACGGTTTTGAAAATTTAAATGTCTTGGACCAAACAGGTTATATGGTGTATTGGTTGTACACATATACTCACTTAGTGACAACTTGTATTAGGGAGTCGGTAGCACTCTATTGTTTTGGAATTTGGATAATTTGCTTGCAACCAAAGGTGAGTTTCACTACTCTTTTCTCAAAAGCATGTGTCTCGGGTTTGAGACAACTTACTTAACGTTTTCTAGTCTGGTTTGGGACTACTTTACATCTCGGGTTTGGAGATGCTTTGGACTCCTTGTGTGGGTCCGGTTATACGATTCCTTGTGTGGATCACGCTTTTATCAGTTTAAAACTTTACTGTCCTTTGTGAGCTAAACACACTCTATCATTTAAAGTCCTTACATATTATTGTGTTAATCGCTGTAGGCGAACGGGGTATTAGTTGATAGCGCTATTAGGTTGTGCAGCAACCTCATGCTTGAGGTGCTTGTGTCACGGGCATGAACTTTTGGCCACGCTCTTAAGGAGCTGAACTGCTAGTGTTGATAGACACTAGTACTAAGGCAAAACTTATAACTTCTGTATGTTCCCAATAAGCACATGTTTAGTTACAATGAGTGGGCTAGCTACCCCTGACAAGCTTAAACTGATAACACTTGAACTCTTGGGTCTTGAGGACCTACGCTTTAGTTGGTTACATGGTTTTTGGAAACCTACACATTTACTCACTCATTTACTTAGTGAACTCACCAACATGTTTGTTGACCCACCATGTACATGTTTTGCAGGTAGTTAGCTACCGGTGTCACGATTAGGAAGCACTGCACGTTCACTGCATTTGGGGTCTTGGGGCATACACCTAATTTACATATCATGCTTTTACGTTTATTCCTA
This sequence comes from Ambrosia x helenae, assembly GCA_030844895.1. NCBI lineage: Eukaryota > Viridiplantae > Streptophyta > Magnoliopsida > Asterales > Asteraceae > Ambrosia > Ambrosia x helenae. The sequence goes on along the minus strand of JAUTDX010005564.1, from coordinate 33,712 downwards.
TATGGTTTTAATTTGGGCGCGTTGTTTTGCGCATGGTTTCTAAAAAGGTTTAAATTGATTACTCTTCCGCAGCTTAACTAAACTTGGTTTTTGAAAACGAACTAAATGGTTTGGGTATTTAGAGTCGTTCATGATACTTATGGCTATGGGATCCTGGTTGTCATACGCCTCGCGGTAAAACCCCGTAGTGGAAATTTGAGGGTGTGACAGTCCACCTGTAAACCAAGCCAATATCCAATCTGGGATCTTGATGTTAGCCTGAATCACAAGGGCAAGGGCAGTCTCATGTATCACATGCTCATTGTGGAGGAGGATGATTACCAGACTTAGCTTTAGCTTGTTGTAGTTTTTTTATTTTGTTTTTTATGGTTGATTAGTGTGTGTATATATACACACACACTAGTAAGAAACTCACGCAATGCTGCGGCGGCAACAATATACAATGTGATACTCTTTTGCGTTAGGTTATTAATCATGTCATGGGACAAAATGTTGAACTAAGGCAATGATTTTCGATTTTTTTTTTCACAAAAGGTGACCAACCTAGTTCTAATATATGTTAAAAAGAGGAATTATGTATCTCTTTTGTTCCATATTTGAGGACCCTAAAAAAATCCAAGTTAGTCTAATCCATTGTTTACAAGAGGATTATGTTACTAGTAAGAAACTTATGCAATGCAGCAACGGCGACAATTTATAACGCGATAACTGTTTTCTATTAAATTGTCTCATGATGTATTGTATGGTACATAAGTTAGTTTACTTATTCATGCAACATGTTACATCTCAATTAAGTTAACTTATCAATCATCATGTGCTTCATCCGACGTGTGTATTTATTCTTATATAAATCAGAAATAAACAAATAGACGTACATTTTTATCCAACAATATAAGGAATAGTCTCGTTTCACCGGCCGTCGACCATATGAAACTTACCCAAACAAAATAGCATAGAATACCAAATTCTATGTTACGTGATACCCAAGAAATTTAGAACATTGTTATGGTCTTTCTTTATCGATTACATAAAGTATACTCATAACAAATATTAAGACAAATAAATATAAGAAGCAAAAAATAATAGTTGCAAAATACAGGTATAAACATCATACAAACCACTACATTTACAACATATGTTTGTGATTCTTAACATAGAAGTAATTTTGTTGGAGTGCATCAAGATCTTGACAAAGACCACATTTTTAGCTGAACAATACAAAATAGAAAGGCTAAAATTCCAACTTGTGACAATCGCTAAATTTTAGAAAAAAACCCGTTGACCCAAACATGACTTACTGCATCTTAAACACTATTATTTTACCCAACTAGGATTCTATTACCCCGCGCTTCACGGCGGGAGCTCCTGTTGCATTGAGGGTTTGGTGGACGTTAAAGATCGTGCGTCGTTGTGGGAGCTCCTGTTGCGTGGAGGGTTTCGTGGACATAAAAGATAGTATTAAGTGACTGTTATTATCGTGTGAGCTTCAAAAAAATACCCGCGGATAAAAGTTCAAAGTTTGGTGGTCAAATTGGAAGACAAGAAAGTACATAAGTTAGTAGCCAAAGTTGGGTGGTCAAAGTTTGAAATCCTAAAAGCTAAAAGTTTGGTGGTCAAAGTTAGAAATCCTAAAGCTGAAAGTTTGGCGGTCAAAGTTCGGTGGTCAAATTGTAAGAAAACAAAGTACATAAGTTAGCAAGAAAGTCAGTGGCCAAAGTTGGGTGGTCAAAGTTTTAAATCCTAAAAGCTAAAATTTGATGGTCAAAGTTTGGTGGTCAAATTAGAAGAAAATAAATTTAAGCTAAAAGTTAGTGACCAAAGTTTTAAATCCTAAAAGCTATAAGTTTGGTGGTCAAATTGAAAGAAAATAAGTTAACCTAAAAGTTAGTGGCAGAAAATAAAATTAACCTAAAAGTTGGTAGCCAATATATATATTAAAACAAAGACAGTGTTCAAGTGTCTTTGTTTTAATTGATATATATATAATAGTAGCATGAGGTCTAAATTATTCTTCATCAAATTTACCGAGCTGAAGTCGCCCTGTTGGTTCATTTTCTTATGTGATATCCTTTTCATTTTATAAGAATATCGATTATAAACCTAAGGCTTTGGGTGCGTTTGGTTCGCATGATTTGAATGGAATTCAATGGAATTGGAATTTGAATTCCAACTCTTTAGGTGTTTGGTTCATTGAATTTGTTAGAATTGGAATTTCAATTCCAATCTTTTGTGTTTGGTTGACAAAGGAATTAGAATTTGGTATGAATTCCTTCAAATTCCTTTATCTAAGGGAATTCAAAATCTTTCCAATATTAGAAGGAATTCAAGTCAATTTATTGGAATCTTCGAACGGTTGGCATCATTTTGACCCGAACCGATTCGAACCGTACCATTTCAAGGCGAACCGCTTAGATCCGAACCAATTCGAACGTACCATTTTCGACCGGTACTGTTTCGACCTGAACCATTTCGTACTGTACCAGTTTCGACTGGTACCGTTTCGGACCGAACCGTTTCGACCGGTATCAATTCGACCTGAACCGTTTTGCCCGTAACATTTCGGATCGAACCGTTTTGGACCGTACTAGTTTCGACCGGTACCGTTTCAGACCAGTGTCGACCGATACCGTTTTGACCAGTATCGTTTCGATCTGTACCGTTTTGCCGTAATGTTTCGGACCGAACTGTTTCGGACCGTACCAGTTTCAACGGGTACCGTTTCGGGCCAGTTTCGACCGATACCGTTTCGACCTGCACCGTTTCGCCCGTAACGTTTCGTACCGTACCAATTTCGACCGGTACGTTTCGGACCGAAACCGTTTCGGACTAATTTCGACCTGTACCATTTCGCCCGTAACATTTCGGACCGAACCATTTCGGACCGTACCAGTTTCAACCGTTACCGTTTCAACCGGTATCGTTTCGACCTGTACCGTTTCGCCCGTAACGTTTCAGACCGAACCGTTTCAGAACGTACCAGTTTCGACCGGTACCATTTTCGACCAGAACCAGTACAGGTCGAAACGATAGAGGTATCAACAGTTCGGGTTGAAACGGTACTGGCCGGTACTGGTCGAAACGGCACGGGCCGGTACTGATCAAAACGGTACGGGGCAAAATGATTCGGGCCGGTACGGGTCACAACGATGCGGATCATGGGGGCAAGGGTGATAGATTCCAATTTATTAACCTACCAAACATAATAATATAGGATTTGAGATTTCAATTCCAACAATTTCCAATTTCTTTTGAAATGTTTAAATTCCAAATCCAACAAGTTAAATGGGTTGATTAATATATAGGAGAATTTAGGTTTAAAGAAACCCATGTCAGATATGATGAAACTGATATTCAATTATTTACTTGAACTAGTTGTATAAAATCACGCGCGTTGCGCGTTTTACAATCGAGATTCCATTTTGGTTGTAAACGTTAAAAAATAAAGAAATCTACACGTAAGGTAACACATGAAATTTGTAACGAAATTACATAAGATTATGTTATTTATATTAATAGTATATAATATAATAAATTTTTTGAATAAAATAATATGAATAAAATAATAGTATATAATATAATAAAGTTTTTGAATAAAATAATAATATAAGTAAAATATTAATATTTTTACTATTCATTTGAGATACTATTCATTTAGGTTGTATTATTAATTATTAATATATTATAATTCTTTCAAATTTCAATTCCTACACAAATTTCCAATTCCAATTCTAAACCATTCCACGAACCAAACCCATCCTAAGCTTTTATTAGAAATCAATCATATTATAGACCTGGAGATCAATTCAACCTAATTTTTTTTTTAACAAATTACAAACCATAAGAAGTCACAAACCAATATCAACTAACCAGATTACCAACAATGATAAGCAAATAAATACAAATAAGTTACATTAATAAAAGATGTGCAAAACACTAATGACCAACATGCCAAGAGTTGAGAAAGTGGAAAGGGTGTGGGAATAGAATCGAGAAATCAAAAACCAAAATTTAGTTCACTTTATACTTTGATTTTATACAATTAATGAAGGCAGAGTACTTATAAGAGATGTTGTACATCGGTTCAAGCAGTCATTGTTTGACCCTATTGCATCTATAAAGGTGGGACTTTATAGGAGATGTTGTACCAAAGCACTATTGAAGTAGGCAGTGTGAGAAGACAATTTGGCAGTGTGAAGAGAGATCATTTCCCATTCTGCAAGTCATTCACTATTTTAGGAAATTAGTGTGTGCAGGCCAATTCTAAAGCTGCATCTTTCACCATTTTAAAATGGACCAAACAACTGGATTTCCAGGTAACCTAAATGCAAGAACCTTTTTCACTTTCTCTCTTGATTTATATTTAATTTTTGCATATGTAAGAGGCTTTCAAGGCCTCATCGTAACCTGAACCAAAGATAATTATTCACAAATAATAAAGTTAAATAATGATAAAAGCTAAACACTACCACAAGCTTTAATGGTTCTATTATCATGCATTCATGCCTACAACTCAAGCCCCTAAAAGGTAGGTGAGTAGAGGGGATTGGGTTTCAAATCCATTAAGACTACTTTTAGCTTCTAATTAAGATTAAAGTCCTCATTAAAACTCTATGCATATCTAAGATTGTAATGCTTGTTTTAAAGACAGCAGCAAAATCAAGCAAATTTTTTTCAAACTCATGAACATCAAACTACGTTTTACATATCCTAGAAAGTTATCTTATTTGCTTATGTATGACTATAAATATGATTCTTTTCTAGAGTGAAGTTGAGACCTAAAGAAAACCCCATAAGGCGCCGCCTCGGACTCCTTTTTGACCATTTCGCTTTGAGTTGCGCCTCGGCCATTTTTTTAAACTATGAAAAATTGCCTAAGAACATCATAGAGAAAGCTTACCATAGACCTGCATCCAAACCACCAGCTATGACAAGGCTTCCTGCGCTTCTTGTCCATGTGCTCTGAGTTTGACACCACCCTAATGGCCATTTGATTCGTTCTCATTAGCTTAGATCTTATATATTTGTTCATTTGATTTGTTTTCTTTAGCTTATTATCTGGATAGAAAAAATGAAACTAGTTAACTATTTGAGTTAACACACAAGATAGGTATCTTGAAGCTAGGCGCTACAAAACGGTAACTTTGACTTTTTAATTAAAAATGGCAATTTGACCCGGTAACTAAAATTGATAATTTGATCTGATTAGTAAAATGGTATATTTTGACCCATTTATATAATGGTAATTTTGAGTGAATAATCTATAATATGAATAACAAAAACAATATGTTGATCCAATTAAATATCAAACCAAAAACAGTTATCAACATAGAGCACATATGTTTTAGTAATCCCCAAAATCAAATTTCAAAATGAATGTTAAAAATACTTTATCTGGATAAGTGTCTCCTTCGAACTCCTCTGTTTACCAACATGAAACTATCTAATTTTGGTGTGTAGCAATAAAATGATCATGTATCAAATACTGCCATTAGACATGTAAAATCCAAAATTCGGAATATTGCAAACCGCAACATTAAAAATTCATTGCTGAAATGGCTTAGTTACAATCTAATGTATATAAAACAAGACGAAGTTAAATATATGGCTCATAGATAGAGATGACAAAAAGGGCAGGTCATGTAAAAAAGAAGTAACGCAGAAAAAAACCAAAATTGGGAACTTACGTGGGCAATTAACGCAACCATCATCCTGTTCAAAACAATACAAGTGACAAAGTGAACTGCAAAGTCATGGCCTCTTTATTATCTGCATTATAATTTATAAACAACTTGAAAAACTAATATTTATAAAATAAGTCCCAAAATGAAGCGAGATGATGAATTATAATACCTTTTAAACCACTGCTGCCATTTTTTAGCTAATCAATCAAAACACTGTTTGATCTGAGCTTGTAACCAAGATGAACTGATAGTGTTCTCAATGAAGCACCACCAGTCATGAGAATCCAGTTTGAGCCTTGACCTGAAACTTTTGCCTGTTCTGTGCACCCAACATATCATTAATATTTGGTTTCATTTTTAATGTTATTCAGATAATTCATGAAATAGTTCATTCATCATATAAGACCTACATTGATATTGCATCATAGTGTCAATACCTGAAGGAATGTTATGTCAAACATAGATATAGTAATGTTATAGAAAGAGAATAATAATTATTATTTTCTTAAACAAATGAACCATATTTTATCTGTATCATTTTTGTTAGAAAATACATGTGCCCAACTTACCATAAGATCCATTAGCTGTTATTCATCTAAAAAAGAAATGTTACAAGACATTATGTAGTTAAATATTATATGTTTCCAGGTTTAAAGGATATCCATAGCATAAAAGTTTTAATGGTACAACACCCAATTGAGCATAAGTCATAACTCATAAAAGAAGTACAAAATTAAAAGTGACCTATGTATATGCATTCTTACAAATGGGTTGAAGATTCTGATACAAAACTTGACTCCGGTAATTGTCAGGTTTTCCTCTGTCAATTCACACAGAGTATTTCATACCATTAAACATAAATGTGATATATTACTGAGAGAATGAATAAAATAACTGAACCAAATAATAAATGAAAAGGTTGTTTGGTTGAGGACTTACGTCAAACAACATGAATGCAACATCCATGAAAACACCATTTTTCAACCCTAAAAAAATTACAAGCATTCATCATTCTCATCATCTATGATAGATCTTTCCTTTCTAAAATTCCTGATCGGGCAAGCAAAGAGCATAAAGCAAGATCGGTGTCTAAACATACCCATTGCCGTCAAAGATGGATGGATTGAAGTATTAATCAAACGATGAATCCCACCAGATCCATCTCTCTGCCAAACCCATGAGGATCTCTAAATACTTAAATTTTAGCATCATTAAAAATAGCCCTAGACAAGAATTGAGCAATTGAACCCTAAGAGAGATCAGATCTAGAATTCTTTTTTACGAGAGAGAGAGAGAGAGAGAAGGAAGCATGAGAAAGGTGTGCTTGAATTTGAAATGAGATTTGGTATGTGAAGATCTAGAAGATAGAGGGATTTGGACGGGATAAGGTTTTCCAAAACTTGTGATATTTGATATTTAAGAATATATGCAGTAACACTTTTACAACATGCTTCCAATGTTTGTACATCTTCAAAAAGTGGCAAATGACCAATGTTGCCCCTCCTATATGCATGCTATATAGATATATGTTTTGTTTAAAAAAAAAAGAAAAAAACACGGGATGAGAGAAAAACACTTGAAATTAGTAAAGCTAATTTTGAGGGGGAACAAACAACTGATCACAAAAATATGTAAAACAAAGCTAAAATCCCATCAAAACAAGACAAATATGACTAAGTAAAGTCAAAACATAGGAAGATGTGAGAAAATCTGAACTCAAAAAGGCAACAAAATGATTTTCTGCCAAGTTCAAAGACAATCTTTAACTTTTGAAAGTCAACACCGACTGCTCAAAATGATCAAAATTTGAAAGAAAAATGCTACCAAGAAAAGGATATTATGATCAAGATAGGTCTTTCTTTCAAAAGAAAAATTGTTAAAGGATTTCTAAACAAGAAGCTTAAACCAAGAACAAATTTCCTTTTAGATTTAAATTCTCAAAAATTTCTTAAAATACACCATCAAAGGCTGAGAATTTAAAGGATTTCTTCTACATTTATTTTATAAATGTTGCAAATCCCAAAACATTGTTCAACAAGGACTATCAAAAAGAAAAAGTGATCAAAAAGTCAAAGATCTGTTGATCAAAACATCTGACATATACCACTGATAAGGCCAACAGCTGTCAAGACTCAACAGATGATTGAAACAACTGATGTTATTTACAAACTGTTGAAAGAACCGATAAATCCTAAACAAATGTTGTCTAATCAGAGATTCGTCAACAGATGTTAATATCACCATAGGTTCCACAACAGCTAATGATGAAACAAAGGTTCTTCACCAGATGTTGATACAAACAGAGGTTTTACAACAACTAATAATCAACAGTGGTTCTTCAAAAGAATGTTAGATTATGCACCACTATAATGGAAAAGAAAAACCTCATACCCAATCTCTCTAATCCGTGAAAAAAAAAACTAAAAAAATGGGATGAAACTCAAAATGCTAATTAATTTAAAAAGGTTAGATCCATCTTCAGAGCAGGATTCGAACCTTGACACACTCATTTATCATTTGGTATCACGTTAGTTTTCATCGCCACTTTTATGAAAGGCAACTACGATTTTCATTCTCATCCATTTATATATATATATATATATATATATATATATATATATGTTAAGAATAGTGGATGAGGACAAAAATCCCAAACTTTTGGTGAAAACTTAGAATTTTTCTAACCAAAATCCCAATAATCTGGAACTTTTGTTCCAAACAACTGAAGCATTAGATTTTTAATCTGGACTTCTGGTTGACTTCTTTGTTAGTTGAGAAGAGTAGTGGCATAAATGGTGGGACCGTTTTATCCACGTGTCATTTCAGGATTGATTCAAGATATAAAAAGGCTCTTTTTTATTCTTGAAAGGGGGAAAATTCTGGACATCATGGGACACGATGGATGGTACAGAAAAATGGCAGTATAAAAACTAATCGTTACAACATCAAGTGGGCTATATCAATCGAAGGTGTTATTAAATCCAATTAAACTTCAAATATCTGGAAAATATCCATCTTCATTAAACCTCATATATAAATACCTATCTGATATTTACTAACAATCTACAACACCATTAAACACCTGAAATCAAATCCAGCCAAAAATCTCTCAACTTTCTCAAAAATTCCAACAACTCTCAAAATATGTCAACCTTAAACACAAATCCTAAAACTTCAACATTTATTCAACCCCAGATTTTACCAAGGAACAAATGGATAGCCTACAATGATAGGAAGGCAAACAACATAATTGCCGACCTTGATCACACCAAGTATGATGAAAGGCACTAACTTATAATTGAATACTTGAAGCACTGTCCTCTTGCTGGAGCTTTGACTAACTCTAAGTCAGTACCAGTAAAGGTGTTGCAACAAGTATGGGAAACCATGAAGGCAGAAGTAGCAGAGGATGGAATTGAGGATGTTTTGGTTGCTCATATCTGGGACAATCAAACACTAAAGATTGAACTTCTGACATAAGAGACGCTCTGGGATTACCAACTGAAACAGAGAATGATGTGTTACCTAGTGTTGAAAGAGTGGGTGAAGCTCTAAGGGAAATAGGATACAAGGAAAACTTCAACAAGTTAGGAGATTTCAAGATAAGGAATCTATCTCCCTTCTGGAGTCTATTGATTATTGATGTGTCGTAATTTTCATACATAAAACATACATAATTAGTCTCATAACAGGGAAAAATGGGCATAAATTATTGATTTTAGCTACTTAATCTCTCCTATTTGTATTTTTCAGGAAATTGGAGCTCCAAATCGAAAACAAGTGATTTTCAGGTAAAAACAGCTAAAAACGGAGATTCCTAAGGATACGAGACTCGTAGAATGTTTCTCGTATGTGAGAAGACCTTTTCGGGACTTAAATAATGATAAAATTGACCCGGAGTTGACCCAGCACACCCATGCTTACTTACACAGAGGTCACGCACGCTAGAAGACAACGCAACCAACTTGGGGGACAAGAAATCCAGTTGTGTCCACCTGCACGCCCATGCAACTTCTTCGACATGAAGTACAGACAGAGCAGATTTGTAGCAACAAAACGTACGTGGGGTAGTGTGCACGCCCGTGCACACCCATTTTGCACAGCCGTGCAACCTCTGGCAACTCTATAAATAGCAAGCTCACCTCAATCATTTGCCATGTATTCTTGTGCTTCTTGGGCCGACTTTCAAGCTTATTCCAGAGATCTTGGGGTCTTGTGGGAGGCCTTAGGGCCATCCTAGCATCCCACCAATGTTAGGCCTCGTTCTACCTTGATTATCATGGCCAAGAACGAGATCGTAGGTTTAGTTCATGCAATAAAACATCGAGGGTTGTGAGGTTTGCATTAGATACATAGCATCAAGATGTTGGAAGGCTTGTCTATGAGCAGTCATTTTCTTGTGTTGATCATTTATTACGGTTTTATCTTTCTATCTCCAAACCCATTTCGATTTCTAGACTTTTATTATTAGTAGTAATTTATTTTCAGTTATTTGGTATGTTATTTTCTTAACTAATTCTAATTTGTTTATCTTTATGACAGATTCGACTAGTGATTAACTTGGTGCCGTTGCTGGGGATCACAATGAATTTCCAAAGAAAAATTCAAGTCACTTAATTAGTCGGTTTATTTTTATTTTTATTTTTCATTTTCTTTTTAACTTCATTTTTCTTTTTATTTTCGGTCTTCTTTATTTTTCTTTTTCATTTTTATTTCTTCTTTATTTTCGATAATTGCGGTTGTTTTAGCTTTTCTTTGTAGGTTTACTTCCGGATTGGCCACCTTGGAGAACTCCTGTAACTTAAGTATCATATTTGGATATTTACAATAAGTTTTGTCGACATTTGGTCACAGATACATAATTATCATTGAGCATAAACAGGGCTAGTACACTTTCAAGAATGGATGCTGAAATCGAAAAGAAATCGGGTATGATAAGTACATTTTCATATAGCATAAAAACAATATAATAAATTTCTGATTAAGCTCTATTGTTTTAACAAAAGAATCGAGGAAAAGGAAATTGAAAAAGAAATAAGAAAGGAATAAAATGGTGAAAGAATTAAGGACAAAGAAATTTCATGAAAGCACCATACGTGAAGGTATTAACTATAAAATAAACCTAAACAATATAAAAATATTTATGAGGGTTTACACATGTTTAAGCTAGCTGTTTTAATATGTGTCAATCATTTTAGTTAATATAGCACCTTTTGTAATTAAGAAAGTTACACATGTGTAAGTAAGATGACTACACAAGTGTAATTAAGCCTATTTACATATGCGTATATATTGTTAATATAGGAATCGGGTAACTAAGCAATTTACACATGTGTAAACAGCTTACTTACACATGTGTAAACAAGCTATTTAGGCCTTGGGGTATACTTTAACTTTCCTCAACTCCACATAGACTCCATATCACTCACTTTCTCCCATTTCACTCCACCTCACCTCAACAAATTGGTTTAAGTCTATTAACAACATGTAACACTATTGTTTTAGTGGTTTTTGGTTTATAAAAGGAAACAAAATTAATTAAATTTCTTAACACTATGTTAACATGTTAACATATAATCCTTTTAACATGTTAACATATAATCCTTTTAACGCCCCTTAACACAAAGGGGGAATGGTGTACAACGTCGGTTAACATGCCATGTCACTGTTAACGCCCCAGGTGTTAGAATACACCCCATGGCCTTACAATAACTAAAAAACCAAATAGCTCAAAAAGATCATCAATAACAGTAAATACGTAAAAAAAAGTTATATACCCAAATACATCAAAATAAAGTTGGATTTTGAAATTTAAAATACCTACATATGGTAATGTTAAAATGGGTTAGTCCACTTTTAAGTTACATTAATTTAGTTACAGGCGAAAACAAATTTTATTTTATTTATGTCTATATATAATATGAAAATATTTATAAATAAATTCTTATGGTCCGGTATAGTTTTATATGATTGATTTTTGTATAAACCGTAAACCAAACCGTTTCGTTATGGTTTGAAAATAATAAAACCGACCAACCGAAAATTAAGTAAAGAAACCGACCGTGAAACCGAACCGATGACCAGCTTTGACGATTTCATGGTTTAAAGCCAAGCCATGAACACCACTAATTTACATAGGTGTAAATAAAAGTGGCTTAAAATCAATGTTTTTAAACCTGGACTGGATCGGGATCTGGGACCTATGTCGGTCTGGTTTAGGCTATTAAACCACTGGGATGAGATCTGAAAGGTTGGACCGGGAACTAGGAGGTCGGACCAGGAACCGTGATTGGCGATCGGACCGGCTCTATCACTACAACTTTTCTTGTGGAGTGGATCGGCTCTATCACTACAACCTTTCTTGTGGAGTACTTTTGAATGCAGATCTATACCGATTGAAGATCCATGAGCAGCAATGCAGATACATGCAGTGATGATATTTTTAGGTAAGTAACTTACTTGGTTTGGATTACTTCTTATTGGAGATAAGCATCGATCGAAGACCTAGGAGCAACAATGAAGATATGTGCAGTGATATTTTCTAAGGTTAGTACAAAGATGATCTTCTCAGCAGTGAGATTGTTCTTGTGATAAGTGGCTGTAACTAGGATAACTTTGTAATTGAATGAGTGTGCATGACCAAATTTTAATATAATTGGTCCATAAAGTCAAACATGTTGGGCTAATATTTTTTTTAATTAAAACCAACAAAAATTAAAAGTGAGTGGCGGGTAAACAGGCAACAAGACGCGCCGCTACCCATTTTTTAATAGTAAAGCCTACTCTGCTAATAATCGGGCCTAAGTTTTCTTACATATATTACTTTTGAATTAAGTGAAACAAGCCCACAATTTCTATGTTTATTTTTTAGCTCTAAATTAAAATTAATTTTAATGTTATCCGATTCGGAGTCCGGTTGAATCGGTCCGACCACTGAACCTCTAACACAGCCGGTTCGATTACCAGTCCGGTTTTAAAGACATTGCTTAAAATAAATATCCGCCGTAGTTACTCATGCGTAAATTTGTTACACTATGTAATTTTGTATTACACATATGCAATTTGATTTTTTTTAATATCCGTAACAATAAGATAAATATAAGATATGTTAGAAAAAACTGTAACTTAATGTTCTCACGAGTTTTCAACTTTAAGGAGTTACAACATATCATTTCCCTATATATAGAGATGTGTATGTATTTGCATATGACCAATTTTCAACTTAATTTTCAATGACTAAGGGGTTGTTTGAATGATTAAGTACTGAATCATTAAGTTGTCTGAATGGTTAAGAGGCTCTGAATAATTAAGTGTTGAATGGTTCAGCTCTGCACTAAGTCTGAATAATTTAGCTCTTAACCATTTCATTTAGAGCCTTTTTTAGGTTGAAACAAACAGTTTGAATACTGAACCATTCAAAACTGAATGGTTCAGAGCCTCATTAAGATGCTACCAAACATGCCCTAAAATAAAGATGTTCAAAGTTCATATCATATGACAAAAATCATTGCAAACCCAATGGCATAAGAAATGGCCTGTAGCCAAGAGGGATTTTGAATACATCAGTTATTAATCTACATATTAATTTGAAACACACCGGAGTAACTTATTTTGTTGTTTTATTATTGTTATACCCGGCAAACTCAGGTTGGTAACTTTTATCAACTAGTCAGTCTACCTTAGCGAGTCATGCATACGTTACGCTTAATTGGGTCAGTTGAGTCGAGTTGATGGTTCGGGGAATCATCGGGAGTTGATTTATACTTTCGGATTGTCCGGGGTTCAATGATTCGGGGAATCATTGAGGGAAACATACACACACACGAGTCTTGAGTCCCGTTGTTGGTGAATTACATGAATGAAATTATGTGATAAACATAAATTGATCCAATTATAATGTGCAATGTACTAATACGTGTTTAAATGGTGTTTATGTGATTATACATGCTTAACATATGCTAGGATTGAATGTTCATGTGATAGAATGTATTAACATGTGTTAAAACGCGTTAAAATGACAAAACGATGGAGAATTGAATTCCATAAAACTGTTTCGACCTTTAGGGGGTTCGAACCAAGTTTCTGAAGATTCATTCAACCCCTCAATTTTCCCATTCGACCCTTGAAGGGTGCGAACCAGCAGACACTATAAATACCACACTTTGCAACTTTTTCATCATTTCACAAACCCTAACCGCCCCCAAGTGCTCTCTCTCAACCTTAGAACTGAAGAAAGGAGTTTTTGACTTTGTTTTTCAGATCCTAACATAAAGATACATTCTACATCATAAACAAGAGAAGATTCACAGTGTGTTCTTGATCTAAATCCTTTTTAAAACATTTTTATTCGTTTTTCTCAAACCCCAAAGGTCCAGATCTGATATAAAGGAGTTTTCATGGATAAAAACCTTTCTAACACACCTTTTTAAACAAAACCTTTTCATTAATATTGAGTTTTTATGCAAAAATACATGTGTTAATGATGTTAAATGATGTGTTATGTATTATTTGTTGTTTGTATGATGTGTAAATGATAGAACAATGATCTAGGACTGTTATAGATGATGGGTTTTGATTATTATAGGTTACAATTGATGATTGGTGATGTTTTACCTATTTTGGGGGTTTATGTGTTAGATTCTAGGGTTTGTTCTTGATGATGTTAATGGGGAGATGATTAGGGGTTTTCATATACATGATAATCTAAGCATAATAATCTAATTATAAAGTGACTTTGATAAAGTTTCCATTTTGGGTAAAGTTTACATCCATTGATGTGACATTTTCATAATTTGCCATTTTGGGAAAGTTGTGAAACGGACTGATTTCGGGATAAAATCGGTAGGGTTTTGTGGGGATAGATTAAACATAGTTGACTGCTGTGATTGGTGATGTTTCGTGATGTTTTCGGACTGTTTTGATGTGTTTTATAAGTTTTTGCAACAGTTGGGTCGAACGAGCAGTTGGTTCGCACCTTCGGGAGGTCAAACCAACATCATGGAGGTCGAATAAGCCACTTGGTGACTCATTTGACCACTCAGAACCCCATTCGACCCTCCCTGAGGTCAAATGAACATAGTTTTTGACTAATTCGACCCCATGACTACATAAATGCGATTTTTGATGCAAACTAAGTTTTATGCTTGGACCTTGTGTGTAAACTATATATACTTGATTTATTTGTGTAATGGGTCACCAACGGGATGTCGGGTCTATCGGGTGTGTCTGGTTAACATTTAAACACATTTTTAAGCATACGTAGTCAAGATCTGGACAATCAGGGATTAATTAACCTACGGGTTAATAGTCTAGTATCTCATATACACTTTATGATAGGTCGCCAATATTAGGGACTATCAAATCCATTTCTTGGTCATTTTAAGTATAAGAAGACGCAACCTAAGGTGAGTTTCACAGCCCCACTTTTACTGGTTTTACTTTCGGGGGAGAAACATGCTATGTAACGGTATTCTTTAAACTTATGTCATACTACGGTCGGCTTTTGGTTACTATACGATTTGTTAAAGTCCCGGGGGAAACCATGAATGTGCGGAGTAGCACAACGGGGGAAATGTGGATAGATCTATTGGGCGTGACCTGCCCCACTCGTCGGTTAGGAGCCGGGCGGGTGCATATTGTCTCGACTTATGCAGAACTTGTATTCATTATTCGGGCAGGCTTAAACTTGTATTCGTATTCATGTATTCGTGTCCAGTAATGGTTTTCCAATCGTAGTAGTAGCAGAACTTACGCCTAGCTAGCATACACTTGACGTAGTATTGACAGGATTGAATTTTGTACACTTCGGAAACGTTTTATAAAAACTGTGAACTCACCAGCATCAGCTAAGGTAGCAGCATATGGACTAGGCGCACGGGTCTTGTATGGGGTCTAGCGCTTTCTAGTGCATGTTTTGAATAATCATTTAAGACTACTTTTGTTTATTTTGGGGATGTAAACTTGATTAAGCTTCCGCTACTGATTGTGTTATTAAAAACTTAATGTTTTGGTCTACGCATCTTTCATATAGTTATCGTTTATTGTGACCGTTAACTTGGATCCTGATGTGTCACGCGCCTCACGGTAAAACCCGCAATTGGAATTTGAGGGTGGACAAATGTCATTTGTGAGGTGAAAAGGTAAATAGTCATGTCGTAAAATAACTCATCAAGTTTCATTCTAGCAGAATTAACCTTTTAAGCTTAAATTTTATTCACATGTCTAAATATTTTTTTGCATAAAAGTTTTGATGCTTTAATTTTATATTATTTTAATGCTTGTCCATATCCTCTTGAGCACACAAGAACTTCATTTTTTGGTTTTATCTTTCAATTGATAAACCAAGTGATGTATTTGTACCATGATGAACCAATACCGACTAAATACCTGCAACGGAGCGTGGTCAGATACTACTATCTTAAAATATAAAACAATTTGTCTGCTGGTAAAGAAATAAAGATAACATTCCTACAACCAAAACAGCAAAGCATCTGGCTACAGAAAACCAGTTATAAACCAAACTAGCGTAAAAAGAGTGATATTTGCTAAAGAAAAATCGCAGTGTACAAATTCGGATACATACAAATTGTTTGCTATATCTCAAAATGTGGCTACTATATATATGAAAAACCGGACCGAGTGCCTAATAATATATGAAAGAAAAAGAAAAAAAAAGAGAGCAAAAGCTTATGTGGTTGCAGCATGATTCCATTTGTTGTCCTTTGTCCATTTTGTGGTGAAGCAGATGTCCAATGATCTTCACCATCACCACCTGCTTATTACTGGATTATCCAACAGAGCAGCTTCAGAAAGGAGTATGTTTTTTTATTTCCATGAGACAAAACTAAATCCCAAACAAGATGGTTAATGGTTGAAGCAACTGTCTGATCCTCATGTGAAACCTTGTTTTGGACCAAAAGCAGACAGCCGTGTGCGTTCATTAATGGGTCTATTATTGAGGGATGGTGCGGGTCCAAGAATTCCTAAACTCGGGTCGGGTGAATTGAAAGATGGTCGTTGTAAATGGGCAGTTGTATTCGGGTCAGATTCAGCTCGCCTCCTCCTTTTCCATGCTTCGAATTGTGCTGTATCAAGGCCGCCTTTGTTGTTGTTAAGTAAAGCTGATGATTGATTTCTAGAATCTCTTTGGTTGATTTGGGATGTACCCACTCCTGCAACCTGGTTTTCTTGTTTGAGTTTGGTATAGATCTGTTGAAGTTTACCACCCGATAAGTTTGAAAAGGTTGAGACGTAGTTCCACAGTCGTGTCGTCATCCCTGATTTAGTATAATCGACAATAGAAATCAGTACTGCGTATTTATAAATGCTGCAAGTCTGCAACACAACCTCAACTATGGTTTATGTAACTTTTTGCCGAAAAGTGACAGGGGTGTAAGCAAACCAAGCTGATCCTGAGCCCCAAGTTCACTTATTGAGCTCGGCTTAGCAGCCTAAATGAGCAGCCCATTATTACATAATTTTTATTTAATAAGCAATAAATATGTACATCACAATTATTAGGGGAATGCTAGAATGATAACTCACTTTAGTGGTGAAAACCCGTGTACCACCTATATAACACTTTGTTACACCTGCGTAACCTCTATGTAATATTGTGTAACCTCATTGCTGATGTATGCTGATGTCAGCAATTGTGTTTTACGGTGTTATGTACGGCTTACACTGGTGTAACAAATTGTCATATAGGTGTTACACGGGTTTTCATGGATTTCACCACTAAAGTGGGTTTTCATATAAATAAAAAATATAAGCAAAAACAATTATAAATGTATATAAATTAACTAATAAAATAATTACAAATAACGAATGAGCCGAACTTGAGCTCCATAAGTTAAACAAGCTGAGCCCAAGCTTTAGAAAAGCTGGGGCTCGACTTAGCTCGTTTACACCTCTAAGTAGAGGTGGAAAACGGGGTTGTCAGCCGGGTTGGTTAATGGGTTAAGAATATACATGTAAGCTTTTAGCATGGATCGGGTCGAGTTGCCACAGTTTTTATTCAATTTTACATACATAATTTGCTAACTATGATTACAAAAGTATATTAACAATTTTGATCTTTTTAGTAAAGTGATTTCGAAGATCTTGAATACATTTCGGCTTGAACACAAGAGTAGAAAAGAATGATAACATCATAAAGAAAGTTACTTACTCTCTTGCTTGTATGGATCCTTCTCATGGTCGATAACAATTTGATCAATCTTTCTCCCAAGAATCTGTAGATAATTTCTAATTCTAGAAAGAACCTGAGACATTCAAAAATTAGCTTCCATTTCAAAAACCATCACATCTGCATTCAGTCATTTATAGAAAAATAGGGCAAACCTTTTCTTTAGGAAGATCAGCACTGGTGGTTTGTAACCTGTGAAGGCGCTCAAGTGTCTTTTTCTCTTGAATCAAGACATCTTCACACCACTCCATCCATTTCACTTCCCTAAATTGTTCATAAACTTCTTCAGTGTCTGACATCTCACCTTCTTCTTTAGCTAAAGTCTCATTCTTTTTGCCACGTGTCATCTTCGATTTACCATTTGTGACAGGGGAACCTCCTGGTTTCAACTGTTTGCCTTTTCCACGGAAAGTCGGATTGTTGGGTGGATGATCCTTCTGCTGCTTTTTAGAACCCTTCCGACCCCCTTTGTTCCCAAAACTCTTACCACCAACAGCTGCAAGTTCCTACAGATAGTCACGGGCATCAGTCAATTAGTAGACCATTTTGTAAATATAATGGCTAAACATTGCCAGTCAGGAATCATGACACAAATACTAATCTTCAATTACTGACTGAAGTCTACTTAAAGGGGCAAGATGACATGACTTGCCATTTCAAGAAGTTGAGAAGCTCTTTCTTTCAACTGGGGAGCGCGTGGTAGGAATGTTTCATGATGCTGAAGTTCCACGGGAGCAATCTTCTTGAAAAGACCAAGCTTTTCATCCAGCCTTATCTTTTCCCAGTTCCCAAATCCATGATAATGGATCCCTAGCAGCAACCTTGCGTCATCCTCTGAAGACATGAACAGACAAAATTATAAACCATCTACAAGTTCTATCAATATTTTGACACACTTGCTTATGAATGGCACGATTCAGATTATGTCTAACGGGTCATCAAGTAAAATCCAAAGTCAACTAAAAAGAAAGAATAGTTAAAAGGGACACAACATGTAATTACAATGCTCAAGACTTTCGAAATCATTAATACCCGAAGAAAATATTGAAAAGAATATGATATCTTTAGCAACACTTGACACATGACTGTTTAATAAATAAATTGGATAAAAAGTGTTCCAAGCAAACCAAAACATACGGATTTTGACCCGTTACCCAACCCGTCTATTTTGCCAACTCTAGAAGTCTAGAGGATTCACCAAGCAAAAAATACAACAAAGAATGTAAGGCTTACTCTGGTTCCACCCACAACCTTTGGACCAAGTTGCAGGTTTGAGGTACATCAAAGCCTGAAACTGTGAGATTGGATCCTTGTAGCGGTTAATGCGCTTTCCAAGAAGTTGGAGTTCTTCAACACGGTTTAATAGATCATCAGCCTTTACAGGAACACCAAAAAAATCCAACAATGGCCCCTACAGGAGATGAAATTATCAAAGTTAACCACAACAATCTCTACAACTCCAAAAACTGAGAAATCACAAACAAATCATCAAGGAAGCCATCTGGAATTTTAACTCAATGACAACCTTCGCGTCCAGACTTCCTCCATTAACCGCTTCTCTACAACCATCTAATAATGCATCAAAAAGCTCAACCTGTGCCTCTACTGGAGCAGCTTCAACACAACCACCAACCTCAGTGGCTATTAAGCTAATCTGGCTGTGGTTTCCAAACTTCTTAACCTGGTTTTAGAATAAATTATCACAAACAGCACTTAAAACTACAGGTAACTGTGAATTAATGACAAGCAAAAGAAAATATTCAGATAAGACATAAGTCAACACAATCTCAATCACAAACCAATAACCATCAATGTAATACTTTTTGAAGAAATTGTCACAAACTGATACCAAATAACACAATAGAGAAATTGCCATAATAGGTTGAAAAGCGAATCTTTGAGCCAACAAATTCTAGCAGTTCTAAACAACTAATTAAGTATGATGTATGCTAATCATACAGTCTATTGACTGAAAAAACTTAACAGCGTGAGGCCCCTACTACGCAAACTAAGTAAAGCATGATCACTTTATTGAGCAGGTCAGAAAACTTCTTTCAGTTATGATAAAATTTGTCCCTTACTAATGAAAAGAAAGAAAAACCATTTGTTAAAAAAAACGGTTATGATAAGATAAAGTACTTAGACAGTGCTAGAAATATATATATATTCATAACATACCGGATATGTAGACTTATTAGATCAAAATAAGAAGCTAGCAAATCTAATTTGAATTAAATAGGCAGTCGCTAATAGAGATTATGCCGGGTTACACTCAAACTAATTACCGTATAGTTTTATCAAAACAAAAGGTAATGTCTTCAAAATAGCTTCAATATATGAGTCCATTAGAGAATTAGATTCAATAACTGTTATATGCTCTGATGTCAAAGCCCACTCAGGCGCGCGCCTAGGCCCACTTTTCAGGCCCATCGCAGCCTTTTCACTTCGCTTCAAAAGCCCTACTCTTAGGCCCTCAGACGCATTTTTCAGGCCAAGTTCCGATAGAATTCCGGCCAAGCATCGTCTGAACAGGTTTGAAACGATTATAGCAGCCCTAAACAAGTTTATAATCAACATAACAACCTAAACTAACCCAAAACAAGCGATGTTTTAAACCCCTAAAAATGTATTTTTATATTGTCTGCGGCGATTAAAAAAGCTCTTGCTTTTTAAGCGCCTTGCACTGAGGCCCAAGACTCACCCTTTGCGCCTTGAGTGCGTCTTACGCCTTTAACAACTATGATTTTATGGACAAAAAAATAGCATAAACAAGAGTCTCACCGCACGAAAAAAAACGTGTAGCATCTCTCTTAGGCAAGGTCCCATATGACCAATCCCTTGTTTGTGCAGAAGCTCCCTCAAGTGCTGGAGTTTGATAACTTGAATAATCAGCTTTTCGACGCTTTATACCTCTTTCTTGTAATTCAACACCCTTCTTTTTCCTTTTGTTATTTCTTTCAGGTGGGATGACCTCAGCATAACTCTTGCTGTTCCTTGCAGCCCGTGGAGCTAAAGCTTCCTACATTTAGAATATGTATATACATAAATAATCAGATTGATGATAAAATAATATTGTTAGCTTCTAAAAAGCAATAAGCCTACAAAATGACATCTTTGTATAATCATGTATACGCACATCAGCCTGTGTAATGGCTTCTGGTTTTATCCAACGACTCCAGAAAGTTCCATCATCTTCGGCAGAGCAGAAATTTGCAACCTGCAGATGGGGTAAAAGATTAAAAAACTAAAAGAACTGCCATGTGTATTACCACAGTTTATGTATAAAACCCACAATAATTAGACATTTGATAAAATCTACAACTGCTTGCCTTAAATGCACTCAGCAATTCATTTCCTGCTTCTCCTTCAGTTCCTTTCTGTTCAATCTTCTCTGCTCTTTCAAGAATTTCATCAATATCCATGCTTAGAAGACGCTTTTTGTTTTCTTCATCATTTCTATCTTCCCTAAACAGTTCCTCTGCCCCAAATCTCAAAATAGCTGATAACTCATTCTGGAATCATGAAAATGAATTAAATAGAACATTCAACCCTCAAACCCAAAACATTTTAGATGCAAAGATGTCAAAAGAGACCAAAAAGTTTCTCAAAAGTCAAAAAACACATTTGTAACCAATACCTTGTCAAAGCCACTCCCTTTTTTTGCTTCTTTCTTCTCCAACCTTCCTCGGCATTTAATTTCTGAATAACCAAATGATCAAGTACCTGAGGTGAAAAAAAAGTCCAAACATAAGCAAGCATGTTTGTGCTCGTATATGAAAGAGCACAGAGCAGCATAAATGCATGCTGATACCTGCACCTTGTTCAAGGATATACATATAATTTACAGGATAACCGACCAATTATTAGCAAATTAAAGATAATAACCAGTAACTAATATACCATCTTCTTTTTTGCACGTTCCAAAATGTCTTCCTCGACACTCTTGCTTGTCACAAACCTATAGATATTAACAACCTCCTGCTGCCCGATTCTATGAGCTCTGCTCATTGCCTACACAAGAGAGAGAGAGAGAGAGAGAGAGAGAGAGAGAGTCAATATTAGTAAATCAGGGTGAAATGATGCATGTAAGTTGTGGTCCCAAACCTGCAGATCATTTTGAGGATTCCAGTCAGAGTCAAATATGATGACTGTATCTGCAGTTGCAAGGTTGATACCTAAACCACCAGCACGAGTAGAAAGAAGGAAGCAGAAATCATCACTGCCTGGTGCATTAAAATGCTCCATAGCTTGGTGGCGGACCTCAGACTTTGTACTTCCATCAAGTCTTTGATACTTGAATCCCTTAATTGACAAATATTCTGCTAAAATATCCAACATCTTAACCATCTGCATTACAAAAGTATGATTAGCTTTCCAACAACACACGACCAATCACTCCAAACTCACAGGAACCAAAACACAGATAAACCATTAAATAAATTGATAATGTTAAGTGTGGTTTATACCCAATTCAACCAGGTCTGTACAAAACTCGGCTCTATAACGTAAAACAGTAACCTAACACTCTGGAACTAGTATACTAGTGCCCGTCAAGTTCGGTTTGGTTCTAGTCCAATAAAAATTGAATTATTTTCTTTGACTTAAATGGAACAGTGTCATTTATAGAAAAAATAAGCTTAAATCACTAGCCCAAAATTTAAGCAAAATCCCTAGCCCATACAATACTATATGGCGCGATTCTTGATTTCTTTGTTCCAAATTTTCAAACTTCAGGTTACTGTCCGACCCATACTCTTAGCCAATAATAATATTGTATATATTTATTTATTTAGAATAGATTTATCTTGTATATAGTAATGTTTATCTATTCCTAAAATTGTGTTAGGATTTCATTGTAATTGCTCCCTATATAAAGGGCCCCTTGTATTCTCTTTTGATCATCAATAATACTGAAACCATTAACACTATTACATACAACTAAAGAGCTGGACATAGATTTTCAAGTCTAACTCCCTTTACGATTTCCTCAAAAATAGTGGTAAATAGCTGTGACTGTTTGATGGCACGAGACATAAACTTTAGTAAGTAAAAAAAAAACAACTAAAATACATCAAGTAAAATACCTGTGAAAATATTAGAACACGGTGATTGGTCTCGTGCAGTCTGTCAAGAAGCTTATCCAGGATCACTAGCTTTCCACTACTAAGAATTACCCGCTGCAGTTTACTGCTACCAGTAATTCCAGAGTCCCCACCATAACCATGATCAGCACTCTCAAAAAGGAATGGATGATTACAACATTTCTTCAACTCAACCACAATGTTCAAAAGGGAAACCTGCCGATGTACAAGAAATTTAACTCAATATTCAGAATTTTAAGGAGTAAGAAAAAGGTTGTGAACAAAAGAGACTGCTAATTATGAAAGTTATGTGTATTCGACTAGTTTTGTACTAATTTGTATTATCATAGTCTAGACTCTACAGGGTATCTATGTGTATTATCTAACTCTACACATAGAAGCCTATGCAAACATAATATATACGCAATCACTATACAATCAACCTTTGCAATTAGATTATGGGAAGTGTGTGACCTGCAATATACTCACTAAATAATGAGACTATTTTCTCAAGTTTTTGTATTAACCTGAAAATGCCTGCGAAGTCATTATCCCAATATATAATTTTGGTGGGAAACAAAAGATGAAGTTGTATAGTACAAGTCACCAATCCCTACATTAAACTTTTGCAATAGCTTGGTGGCCTCAATAGGAATTTTCCCGTAAAATGTAAAGTTGAACACATGATAAATATCAACATATACAAAGTATTTGAACATAGAATAGTCAGACAAGAAATCCACAATTCAACTTTCATCAATATGAACTATTACCAAGATTGTGCATTTGTGCCCATTCTCAGTAGATGAAATTGGCATGAAAGGTTGCAACATAGACCGTTTTTTAAGTTTTGGCAACTGCTACAATTACAAAATTACATTCAAATTTAAACAGCATGCATGCAATCATGTCTTCCTTTAGCATAAAAAACATTAGAAAGCACGAAAAATACGAAAATTGACATCAACATTAACACAGAAGATAAAATCTAGTATTAAAATGAATTTAACACTAGCATGTGTGCATATATGAGGTTGAGGTTGTGGAGCATAAACGCTAACCTGATTTCCACGTACACCTTTGTTCAAGTCATGAAAATTGCGTTCCAAAATCCACTTGTAATACCTGAGAAATAAACTCAGTTAAGTGGCAAAAGTAATAAAGCTTTAGAATCGAATGAATGAAAATGGGTACAAAATTAAATTACTGCTTTTGTAGAGGGGACATCTCAACCCGAAGAACACGCTCAATCTTTGGAGGCAATGACTTCTCCACATCCTTTATAACTCTTCGCAAAATGTGAGGCCGTAGCTCCATATGAAGATTAGCAAGCTATAAATAGAAAAACGATAATAATAACAATAATAACAATAATAACAATAAAAACAATAACAACAACAACAATAATAATAACAATAAGTTAACAACAACAACAAGAATAATAATAACAACAACCTCACACTTGTCCCATTTACTTGATGGAAAACAAATACAGTAAAAAAGATGCAACAGTACCTCATTTTCATTAAATGAACTAAGGTTCTTGTAATTCTGAACAAATTCATCCTTGCTGTTGAATTTATCCGAGTCAAGAAAGTGAAGCAACGCCCTGCCATCACATAAAGTAAAATCTAAAGTTATTGATGGATAACCAGGTAGGTTTTACATGGAATAACTCAATAACAGACCAACAAATTTGAAATTTAAAAGAAAAACAAGTGTACAGCATAACAGATTACAAAATACCATAGTTCTTCCACACTATTTTGCAAGGGAGTGCCAGTAATAAGAAGCTTGTTTTTCGTTCTGAATTCCTATGAAACAAATCATGATGGAATAAAGTCAATAAACCACAACAAGACCGCATAACAAAATCAAAGAAAAGATATCCTTCACATACCTTAAGTGTTGTATATAATGATGCTTCACTGTTTTTTAACCTATGTGCTTCATCAACCATAAGATAATTCCACTTAATTGTTGATAGCACTGTCTTATCCTTTAGTAAAACTTCATAGGTAGTCAATAGTGCATCAAACTTTGTAGAGCCACCAGTGTTATTATCAGAGAAAAATTCATATTGCTGACAAACCTATAGCCACATGGCCCAGTTACATGAATTTAAACTAGATCAGGATCTTATAAAGGAATTTTATTTATTATTTTGAACAGAATCAACATCACTAGAACATTTTATGAAACAAAACTACTTCTACCCATCAACTTATCAGCCAGATTTATTAGTATACATACTGACACACAACAGCAATGTACAATGTCATTTTCGATTTTGAATATATATCACCATAACGTCTATCACCAGGCCATAGAAACATGAAAAGGTTCAGAGAAAAATAATCGTTGAAGATTACTTTTTTCCTCTCACAAAGCAAATGTCTGATCCATGAAATTATCCATACACCGCATTAAGACCCTTAAAATATATAAAATTATTATGCTCTCTTTTTATCACTCAAAACATAATTGACGGCTATGTCTGTCATCTGAAGCAAGAGTTATTTTCTCCATCAGTTTATGTTCACTTTTATCACTAGAGTACTAGACATCTTCCAGGACTAGAATATATTACTATTTAGTTGTCATCTTCTATGGAACATGAAAAAAGCTTTAAGAGGGCATTTTTCCAAATGGAAAAGAAAACGGATATAAACATAAAGAATGATAAGCTACAGAAAGTCATATTCAGGAATCTAGTTCATAAGAATCAAAACCAACATTAAAACTACCTCTCGACTTGCACGAGTCCCAACATATACAATCATGTTCATATCAGGAAGCCACTTTCGGAACTCTTTAGCCCAATTTGATAAAGTTGATAGAGGAACAACAACAAGAAAAGGCCCATGAATTTGTTGTGAGTTCTGATGAGGCACAGTAAAAAAAATTAATCAATTTTGGAAAGCAAATTGACAGAAAAAATGTGAGAACATATATAAAATACCTGGAGAAAACCAAGCATAGAAACTGACTGAACAGTTTTTCCAAGACCCATTTCATCAGCTAATATGACATTTGTATCGTTTCTCCAACTGTGCTGTGGATATTGTTAATAAGTACGATTTAAATGAAACCAATTTCCTAGGCAAGAGAACCAGATTCAACTCTAGTGAAAGTATATGTATGACATACCTATTAACAAGAAAATTCAAGCCCTCAAGTTGATAGTCTCTCAGTTTTCCACCTTTTAACCAATCAGGTTGTTCATCAAGTTTTCTCAAACTTGCTATAAGAATTAGAAATAATAATTAATAAAAAATCAAAACTGCACATCTGATAGGTAAGAGACAATAATGAATAATGACGACATTATGACAACAAGAACAAATATAACAGACTAAAAGTCATGTTGAATAATCTAACATAACTAAAAACATCTTAACATTTATGATACCACCAGGGTGCCTGTGTGGCCGTGTTACAGTAATTTTCCTTAGGGTAGCAATCATGTCGAGTTGGTAGATTGAAATTGAGGAACCCAAACCCAGCCCATATATTTTTTGTGTCGGACATCAACCCTAAACCCACTTAAATCATGTACCCCAAACATTACCTTTTAACTCGTTTATCTAAAAATGTCAAACAACAGGTTAAACGGATCATAAACAGATTAGCGATTATAACATAAGTTATATATTCTTCAATTTTAGTAACTCTTAACTTTAAAACGGGTTGACCCATTTTTTCTTACTACTAAAAATATAATGCAGCAAGTTTTATTTTCACAAAGTGCAGTTCTTAGAAAATCAACCATTATATATACAGAGCTATGCAAACACCATAGAGCCACAGTACTGAAAATTTGAGAAGCCTTTCCTTTAAATATTTTAGTACTAGCTTAAGTTTGCTAGTTACACGTGATTGCTTTTCAAAAGTGACGATTTAACTTGGGAAGGACGGAATCCTGGACATCTTTTTTAAACGGTATCAAGTGAAAGCTTTTGGTTTCATTTGCCTATCTAAAGGTTAACAGCAAACGTAGAAATACTTGAAATACTCTTGATCACATGTTAAATTGCGCTCCTGGTTTAAAATAATTGCAAGTCTTGTAGAAGGAAAACAATTGTCAGATCAGCAACTATGTGACTAGCCGGGAACACTTTAGTAAATCTCTTGTACTTTTGATTATCATTATCATAAGATTTTTAATGAAATTAAAACCCGTAACTTCATATATAAAAAGAAGGCATACCTTTACTCTTTCTACGCTGGAAATCTACCATTTTTC
This sequence comes from Ambrosia x helenae, assembly GCA_030844895.1. NCBI lineage: Eukaryota > Viridiplantae > Streptophyta > Magnoliopsida > Asterales > Asteraceae > Ambrosia > Ambrosia x helenae. The sequence goes on along the minus strand of JAUTDX010005564.1, from coordinate 6,517 downwards.
CTTGTACAGCTACAAGAGCAGCTTCTCGAGCCTGCATCCAAGCTAAATATCAGAAATCATAAACTACTAGAGAATAGTTAACTGTCATTTCTAGAAAAATGTCCAATGCCATATTGAGACACAGATGGTCATGTGACAATTAAGACAGGACCCAAAAAATTAGGAAAAAAAAATTATCAGGAAAGCCACCAAACGACTATACTAATATATTATTATTATTATTATTATTATTATTATTATTATTATTATTATTATTATTATTATTATTATTATTATTATTATTATATATGGAAATTTGTTATTTATACATGTAACCCAGCATGCAAATATTTTAAAGAGAAAGGTTGCATTCAATATAACTGAAGAGAATGCTTGAAAACACATCCAAATTAGAACATTACCTTATATTCATCAATTGCTGCTTGTGCAAAAGCAATGTCATCAATCTTCTCCTATAAATATTAGGTCAGCATAAGCATTTAGGCAGGAATATTTACAAGAGATGATGAAAAACTCAATGCAGTGGGAAAATAAGGTATCACAAGTTTTCAATGTTAAGAAAAAAATAATTAAGGGACACCATTTAATATCTCAAAAAAGAAGAAAATAAAAAGAGATAGTACTCACAATAGCCAACCGCCAACGTAAAACAAAACTTGAAGGGCTGTAATTTAGTGTGAAGTATTTTAAAGCAACCATTGGATTTTAACACAAAGTATAGCATCTAGATTATCATCAATAACACAAAAACAGTCGTAATTATGATAAGGGGGAGCAAGTGATTTATCTCAAAATCTCCCAAAGAAAAATGTAATTATGGTATTTTAGAAACAGTAACTTTTAGTGTTTTCATAGTTCAGAGGCAAGTTAAATACAAATAGATGCTATTATTGTTATAAAGTAAACATACAATATTTTGTATGAATACAAGATAATGATATTCGTATGGCTCTTTAAGTTTTGCGCATTTCAGTATGAACAAAAGTAGATTGTTTGTGAAAAACAATCTTTAAATAATGGGTATCCAAAGGCGTTCCTGTAATACCAATTGGGGTAGAAATAACACATGCACGTCACAAATTGATATACTTATCACCTATCAGCTAATTGAAATGCTTGACTAATAAACCATTGTATTTAACTCAGCAACAGTTTTAGAAGACTGATAAAATAAGGATCAGCCATCAAACAACTAAGTGAAACAAAGTCAAGTTTCATAACTAATTATTTTTATATACCATGTTGCTTCGGCATAAGAGAGTCCTTGCCACTTAACCAAATACTCTGGCACTTCCAAGCCTTTGCTGAGTCTATCAGCAATTATTCTTTCGACCTGGAATAGAAAAAATAAGTATTACATACAATAATGTTGAAAGAACGCAAGAGATGACCCATAAGCAGAAGATGTACAACCTGACAATTCTGCTTGATAAGATCCAAATCCATCTCCTTGCTCACATCAATGACCTCAATCTAACAGATATAAATGCATGATAAGAAAAATTAAGTCTATCTTTGACCAATAACAAAATGAAGGCAACAACATAAAACTACTAATAGCAAAAAAATACATATTAACACCAACGGTATTCATAACAAGTATGATGATAGTAATATCTTTGCAAACCTTGTTTATTAAAATTTACATCACTAACCTTGCAAATATAAGTTCCAACTAATTATGTGCTTCTATCTAAAGACTAAAGAGATGCTAGGAGTTCAGAAGTGATTTCAGTAATTTCTGATGTGAGATGCTCATATATTTTTTTATTCTATACTTTTAAGGGAGATCTTACTAAGTGAAAGAAAAAAATTAAAGTGAATACAACAAAGGCTAAAACCATCACACCTGCAAAAATGGAATATCTCAAACATCATAGTCAAAAGACAATTGCATCGTAAAATCACATAATACAAAAAAAATCTGGTTTTCACTTTATTAGTATCATATTTCAGCAACTAGAGTATAGGACTCATCAATTTCATTCTCCTAGTTATAAATTATTTCGTTTCTCACATGTTAAAAATTACGAGTCTTCTGCAATGATTTCTTTTTATATATGACATTACGACCTGGTGAAAAATATCAACTTTAAAAGTGTCAAGTGTCGTTAAGAAGGTAGAACACTCCACATACCTTCCACGAGGACTTATGTTCAAATGAAATAAAGAAGAATAATTTAGGAAACAGATGGCCCATTTTTCTTTTTTGTATACTAGAGAAAATACGTGATACCAGACCAATCTATAAAATTTCAACCAATCTTCCAGTTTCCTTCTCTAAAGTGTTGTCCCAATTGTGCATCTAGAGATAGTAGGTTGTATTATGGATAACTGGATATTGATCAACTTTTTCCTTCCTTAATCTAACTGCAGAACCTTCTCTCTCCTAATTAATTCGACATATACATTAACATCACATAATGAAAATTAGAATACAATGGCACTAACGATCAGCACTCATTTCGCTTAAGCAATCCCTACATATATTTGCAATTGACAGTTGATTCATGAGTGATATGTGCTGTATTTCTTAAATTGTTCCAGAAGTGAGCAGAGTGAACTTTATAACTTTTTTTCAAAATGAGCTTTATAACTGATTACAAAAACAACCAAAAAGTTTTATCTTGACTAAAACTTTCATGCGTAAGCCATAACTATTGACATAAACATTGAGGCTCTACTTCTTCATCAAACAAACATGAGCAATCACATTCCAAAGAAAGGGAAGATAGTGAAGATCAAATAGTAAAAAAGAAGAATCCATGGCTGAGCCATTACCTCCTCACGAGATACTGCTCTCCTGTGCTTTATTTCCTCCATAACCTTTTTAGTGTAGTTTATAACCTTCTTAAAGCCACTCAGCTGACCACAAAAAGAAACAAAAAAGATGATTGAAAAGGGAACGAATGGTATATAATAATGTTCTGAATTAGTACAAACAATAGGAAGTGAAACTTACATTTTGTAGTTGAGAAAATGATTTCCATTCACAATGCAAATGTGATTGGCCTTTCCATTTAATATAGAATTCAGTATCGTACCAATCTGGCTCTGTGTCAAATAAATGGTTTAACAATAAGGCTCTGTAGATTTGTTGGTCCGCATAGCTTCTTCCGCCATGCCCTTTGGCTGATGCCAGAGCACCTTCTCAATGGAGTCACCATCTTCCTCTTCCATCTCATCCTAACCTCACGAATTATTATACACACATTAATAGTACAGATATACCATAAAATACCACATCATTAGCAGTCAAAAACAAATGAATGTTGGTAGATGACTCATCACAAATTAACAAGAAAAACTGAAGGGGGGGAGAGAAAAAGGAGACACTTATAGGTAAAGTGAAAAATTCATCAAATAATTTGCTCATTATAAAATGTGATTTGGTACTTTAAATATCCATTGTATGACTCCTGAAACAAGTATCTGCATAACTCATCTATATTCTATATGTTTATTTACGAATGATACACACCTTATGGGTCTTTCTCTTGATATCTTCATCATGCTCTTCGCTCTCGTCACTTTCAACGTATGATACTTTGCGCACAGATCTGGTTGAAGTTCTAACTTCATTGATCCTCCAAAAGCTTTTCTAGTGTCTTTGCGAGGATGACTACTTCTCCTTGTGCTTTTGAAGTCCTCTTCAATATCATCATCTGAATCATTTGGTTCTTCATCATCAAATGTTGTTCTACCTCTCTTCCTCCTACTCAAAGATGTTGACGGTCTAGGTTCTCTACCAGACTTTGAACTACGCTTCTGCCTCTGCATGCCTCTTGCTTTCTTATAAAATATTGTCATCTGAGATGTCTAATTCATCATCCTCAAAATTATCATCTTCATCTAAATCCTCACCGTCCCAGTCTTCATCATGTACCTATATATAAAATACAACAAATGACATGTGTTAAGAAATTGATTCCATGAACAAGCCAATTTCTATCAGAATGTAAAAATATGAGCAAATTTTAAAAGCACAACCAGCTGTATTTCCCTAATTCATTTACAACTATAATAAAGACATACCAAAACAGAGAAGCGGAACTAGGGAGCTTAAAAAACAAAGTTAGCAAAATTTGAAGGAACAAACTTGATTTCAAAAGCACACCCTAGCCCTAGGCTGTTGCTTTAGACCACATAAGGCGAGGGTTGGACAAGAAGCCAGGTGAGACGTGAAATGTTGGACACGAGGCATAAGGCTCAGGTAAAAAGCACATGTCATGTACATGGCAATTATTGTGCACAAGGATGTTGTGCAGCAGGCCTTTTAGGTGGTACATGTAGGTAGCTATATATTTAAACATATATAAAGCTTATTTGTGTCAATATTGAGTAGATAATGCTATAAACCTGTGAGAAATATATAATAAAGTGCACCTCACGTACGGAAGGCAAGCACTTTTGTGTTCTGCGCATCCGTTTCAGAGCTTGTAACCAAGGGCACAAACGGTTGTAGGCTAGCAATTTTATTCATCTTTCCAATAAAAGATATAGAGAGCAAACCCACAATTTGCTGCATTACTTAGTCAAACAATTAAGCACCCAATCACCAACGATCACCAATTAAGTTTTCTAGAGAATTACTTGCAAAAAACCAACAATGACGTGTGTTGTCGATTGCTTAGTTGATTACAACGAATACAAGCTTCCACAAATTAAGCTTTCTTAATAAGAGTTAAAAGCCTGTACCAGATCAAGCTTTCTTAAGAATTAAACTTTCATTTGACGAGAAAATGATAAACGTTTCATGTGTCCGTGTGTGTGGAAGTTTATGCATATTATAAAGTAATATTAGATACACAACATGCACATACAGACCAGAAACCCTACTACTATCTGACCAGAGCTACAAAATTGTATTCACTGATAAATTATATGTTTATAAATACGTATATGGGTAAACCGTAGAGTGGTAACACCGTCCACACATGTCTAGTTATAAAAATACAAGTGGGCATGTGGTCCAAGGGAAAAGGTTTGAGAAAAATTCAAGCAGCAAATTAATACACCAATGGGTATTTCTCAAAAGCACTAATACAATCGTGCCATAACGAGCAGATAAGATCCAAAGCTAAAACCAGCAACATAATAATGTGGTAAAGGCAAGGAAGAAAAATATACAAGAAATAACCTGTTTCCCTCTTCCAACACTTGTTGTAAGTAAATCAGGGTCAAAATCTGCATCTGCAGGGTCATCCTCTGCAGTAAATAACTTTTAAGGAAACGTGGTTTGCAACAAGTATAATACAAATTGCCAAACAACATCAACTTACCATCTTCTTCCTCCTCATCATCTTCAAAATCAACATCTTGGACATAATCACCCCAAAAGAAGCTTTTGACTTGTTTCTAGACAAAAAAGCTATCGGCCCGCTGTGGTATTGAATTATAACCACCAGCTGCATTGCTTACTAACTTCTGGTGCAAGGAATCATTTTGCTCATCTCCATCCAGCTCATAATAATCATCAGACAACATCTCGTCAACATTTTGACCTTTATTTACTTCTGAAAAATCATTTCCCAATCCATCTTCCCCATTATAACCGGAACTACTCTTTGATTCCTGCCCTGAGTCCGACGCACGTTCATGATGCATCGGCTGACAATCCTTCCAAAACGTTGAACCCCATTTACCGGTCGTATTAGCATTAGTATCCGTTAAATTTAATAAATTACTGTCATCCTCATCCACTGACTCATTTAATGACTTAATCTTGGTCGTAAACCCCCTTTATCCATACCGTAGTTGTCGTTTCCATATCATCGCTTCCTACAATGTTCTGCTCATTCAACTCACTATCTGAAACCGTTGCAGCATTGTATAGTTTCTAAAAAAGGCCATTCTGACTATAACCTGAAACCAAAAATAACCAGAAAGAAATGAGTAAAATCAAATAATAATCTTCAATTAAATAGGAGTGAAACTGAGAAAGAGCGATCCCGACGATATGTTAACCTAAAAGTAGGTAATTCAATTGGTCTGGAAGCATAACCACTGGATGGATCGTCCTTCTACGTAACAAAAAAAAAAAAAAAAAAAAAAAAAAAAAAAACTTGCAATCTAAAAAAACAAAACCCTAACTTGAGTTATAATAAGAAGAAGCTAAAAAAACACAATCGACCGATGCGTGAGTGAGCGACTCTTATATAGACATTCATTTATTTAATTTAAATTAAATTAATATGAGATGACTCACATTTGTTACGAATAAGGCTCCATATGTATTACGTATACATATTTTTAATATATATATATATATATAAACGTATTACGTTTGGGTGTGCGTATACGAATTGAGTAAAACTCGGCGCACGTTAGCAATCGTACTCACGTCGCGGTGACAAAAAGGCGGAAACAAAACCGATTAAAGAGACGAAGATGAATGAAAATAAAGAAAAAGGTAATAGAACAGTATGAAAGAGGTTTTTGTGTATGTATCGGATGATATATCGGAAGTACGGTGGTGTGAAGCGGTGCTACGACGGCGGAGGAGTGGTTTTCCGGC